>JBAKBP010034713.1:0-20392 GCA_037953745.1 Lithodes maja | reverse complement strand
AGCCACAATTAAAGAGAATTACACCATCGTATACCGAACGAGTTAACGTAACTATCAAATTTATCTACTTACAATTTTTACCGCAACATAAGCTAACCATTTAAAATAGGCAAGGCAAATACAAACTTGATTCTAGCAATAAGATAATATAAATGTCAAAATAATGAGGCAGAAAACAACATTAGAATCCACTCATTCAAATTAAAGCTCATATAATCTAACATTATTATTGTTTTATTATTATTATTATTATAATTATTGTTTTCATTATTATTATTTCAATTATAATTATTATTAGCACGGTAGGAGTAGTAGTAGTAGTAATAGTTGTTTTTGTTGTTGTTATTGTCGTATTAGTAGTAGCCTTGATATTGATAACATAGCGAACATAATTATCAACAACGATAATAATAATATATTACTTGATAATACAAACTAAGAACAACAACCCCCGTGCAGCTCCCCAGAACAGATTATTCCGCTAAAGTATCCTAATAGCTTATGCCTTGCCAAATACATTGACGACGCAATATAAGCAAAAATCTTGAAACCCAACTTCCCGCCAAATATCTTTAAACATAATTTCCCGCCAAAATATCCTAAACTCAATTTCCCGCCAAATAGCCTAAAGCTCCTCATTTCCCGCCAAATATAGTATACGTCCTCACTTCCCACCAATTTACAGATCTTGGTCGCTTACATGCCCGGGAACTTAATGGTATTAATTTGCGTGTTTATTGCCAGACTAATTCAACTTTAATAACCCTACACAGTTTTCGATGACGCCTGTCTTTATTTTCTTCTGGCATTAGACTATTATAGGAAGTTTGTTTACGGGAAGTATACATATTTTTGTCTGGACTCTCTTCTTCCTCATGAATAGCCCCATTAATAGTTTGAGATTGTAAGACGTTCGCCCAATTAGTTTGGCGATTTTAAGACCTTTTGCCCCATTTGTCGTCAATATTAAGGCCTTCCGTGCCATTTAGATGACGATTTTATCCTGGCGAGCGAAAGCGATCCAGTAATTTGGCCAGGACATTTCTCTACCGAAAACTGTACCCGATACATATTTAACTCTAAGTGGGAGCTTGGGTGGTGTGTTTTTTTTAAAGCTTGATAGAAGTCTAGGGACAATACAAAAAATATATATAATATAAAAGCATGAATAAAAATTTGGAATTGTTGAGTAATTTTAATAATCCATCAACTCCAGAGACAATTACCCAAGTTTCTCCTTACTTACATCATAAAACGTTAGGGCAATCACCAAGCCCTCTCTTACTGACACAATACAATGTAGGTCACCACCATTAACTCTCCTACTTCCTACATGACAAAAGAGTAACTAGGTCACCCAATAAGCTACCATCCAAGCACAGTCACAGAATATGGAGTGTTTATATTTACGTACTGACCATCAACTCAACGAAGAGGACTCCCAGCGACCACAGCAACACGACTCAGGACAACAAAGACATGTGCCTTCCTAGGCCGGGATTCGTGTGTGACCTTTCTCCACTTAAAGGGGTACGGTACTACTCGCTTTTTCGCCTTCTCCTTCATGTTTATCATATTAGTTTTGAGATTTTAAGACTTTCCTTCCATTAGTTTGGCGATGTTAATACCTTTCATCCCATTTCGTTGTCAAGTTCAAGACCTTTCGTGCCATTTAGGTGTCAATTTTTTCCTGGCGAGCGATAGCGAGCCTGTAATTTTAAGAGGAACCGGCCTTTGGCCGGAAAAAATTTCTATCAAAAAATTTACAAATTTATCTTGAAGGGGGGTCTAGGGGGTGTTTTTTTTAAGCTTGATGGAGGTCTAGCGTGGACACTAAAAAATAAATTAATAAATTAATTAATAGCCCCCCAAAACGGCCACTATCCCCTTAATGTACGGTACCACCCGCTGCTGCTGACCCAACTGTTAAGATTACTTCACCTGACACAACAGGCAGACAAGTACCGTCAATTGTAAAAACACTATTTGTAGAATCCAGCACAAGAACACCAAAGCTATGAGGGCCCCTGGAAACTAGACAAGTAGTCAACAAACTATATTTACAGCAATATTACCGTACACATTCAGTGAGCCAATAAAGTTATACCCCCAGCAATAAACATATATATACCCCCAGCAATAAATATATATACCCCCAGCAATATATATATACCCTAATATATATACTCCAATATATATACCCTCAGCAATAAAGCTGTACCCCCAGCAATGCTTCACATTTAGTGAGCCATCAAAACTATTCTGCAAGTTGAGCTACACAATTGGTGACCACCAACAAAACACCGGAACGACCATCTGCAGCTTCATTAGAAGACAAGTAGCTACAACAAGAAAGAGAATGATAAGGAAATTAATCTAAGCGATGATCAAAGATGGATACTGGTACATGTACTAAATGCAAACAAGAGTGGATTGAGGTGCAAAATGTGACGAGTGCAAATTGCGATTACATCAGCAATGCATAGGAAATCACAGCAAAGGTAAACAGGGACTTACATGTGTCAATTGCTTCAATGAACTCAAATTGAGTAAATGTTGGAAGACGGGGCACCCCGTCTTCCAACATTTTCTTCAGTTTGCTTTCTACAATAAGAATTTACCAACATGATGGTAAAAATTGGCCAAAAAGTCCAATTGGCCTTGTTAAATGGATATACTTCACCTCATTCTGTCAGCAAGACACAGTCCCCTACAATACGAACTAACCATCATACTCGCGATTCATAAATTATCTTTTTCACTAGCCGTCACACTAGTGACACAGTTTCACCAGACCATACGAACTCTCCCTCACGCCCAAATACCTGTAATTCTAAGTTACCCACACCCCCATACCCAAATTGCCCTTTTCAGTCACCCTCACCCTCACATTATATACCTTTCTCAATCAGCCACACCACCACACACACACTGCCATTGTCAATCACCCATACCCCTAAACCCACATGGCCCCTGTCACCCCCATAACTAACCGTTTGATCCCGTTCAGTCAGCCACACCCGCCGCCCAGACAGAAGGGCTGTATTCTGTACCAGACTTCCCCTTCCCTTAAGCACCAACAACATGAAGGGAATGAAGAGGGTAGCCTTCTAAACTGAACTCAATCATCATCTACAACACCCATGGAAGTACAAGATGCTTCAACTATAACTAATCAAGAGACAGATAATGCCACTCGGTATGTCTCTGGGCTTGTCCCAAGACAACACATGTATACAAGGGAAATTGCTTCATCAAACACTAGTATGCGGAAATTATCTGAAATGAAAATGCTATCTTGAACCAAAAGGTTAATTTAATGGAGAACAATTTCCATTTGGTCACCCCAAAATTTGCAACATTAAGATCAGAGATGCCAAATGCAGATTGGTGATACCGGTACTGCAAATACTACAAGGCATCACTTAAAAGTATGACCTGCTACGATATCAAGTGCCCAGATGTTCACGTTAGAGGGACTTGGTGGAGAGCAAGAAACAACTAAAATGTTAACAAAAAACAACAACTCTCCAATTATGCGAGGACGAGACAGGAAAAATTACAAGATGGGATATGACAGAACAAGACGAACATACGAGAAATTTGGAAGAACAATTACGGTTTAACACAGAGTACCGTACCTCCTGTCTTCCCAAGCGTGGCACAAGGATGTGCTCTACGAGCGACACCTTTTTAAACTCACAATTTTTCACGGTGCAGATCCATATCAATTGCAAAGGAAGCGTCCATATGACATTCATAAGAACACAACCACCTCATAAAATTATTACTTCAATCTACTTTACCCCAAATACCAATGCAAAGAAAATATTTAATAAGAAAGCAATACATAAAGAAATAAAGAAAGAAATAAAATAAAATAGAACGGATATATAATGTCATAATCAAGTTGGCATAAATCGATCGATGCCATAAAATAAAAAGATCAAACGTAACAACCTACCTAGACCATAAACCGGAGCCCCTCATACAGCCCATAAAGAACAAGGTCTAATAAACAGGCGAGTCAAGTCGGTGTCAGACGAGCTTTTTTTTTGCCGGCAATTTTCGAGCAATGTGGTCTGACAACTCCTCTCCCCGCGATGTTCTCCTGATTGATTCAATACATTTCCATCAGTTAAGGGAGCTTGAGCGTATTTATAAGCTTATCTATTTATTTTTTTAGTATTTTTTGTTAGTTTCATCCCCAAACCTCCAACAAGCTTAAAATACCACCCACAAAATGTTTGTACATTTTTCCATCGAAAAATTTGGCCGGTTCCTCTTAGAATACAGGATCGCGATCACTCACCAGAAAAAACAAATACACCTAAATTGCACGAAAGGTCTTAATATTGACAAATAAATGGGGCGAAAGCTCTTAAACCCCAAACTAATGGACCGAACGTCTTAAAATCTGATAACTACTGGGGCTGAACAAGAGGGAGAAGGGGGTCGAGAAAAAAACAACAATCCCCCCATAATTGAAAGAGCTTTTTCCTATCTTCGTGATTGGACCATGCTATTTTTGAGAAGCCTCTTATGAATGCCCGGTACCATAAAAAAACAGTTAAGGCTTAATTAACACGACATAACCTATCGATCTACCCAAGTATCGATCCGGCAGCCACCACCTTGTTGTCTTGTCTGTAGATTTGAGGGCTGTGTGGGCAGACCCAATTAATTCATGGACTTTAAAGGGAGGACACGTGATCGTTTTGCCGACATTAACTCCTATGCATCATCATCAATATCATCATTATTATTGTTATTATTATTATTATTGCTGCCTTTTACTATTAATTTGACGGATATTGTTTTATGTTGTAGCCAATAATTGATCCGGCAGCCGTCATGTTGTCATTCCCCTCAATTATCAAACAACGACTACATACTGTATATACCTGTATATACCTTGTAATGTATATACCTGTATATACCTTGTAATGTATATACCTGTATATACCTTGTAATGTATATACCTGTATATACCTTGTAATGTATATACCTGTATATACCTTGTAATGTATATACCTGTATATACCTTGTAATGTATATACCTGTATATACCTTGTAATGTATATACCTGTATATACCTTGTAATGTATATACCTGTATATACCTTGTAATGTATATACCTGTATATACCTTGTAATGTATATACCTGTATATACCTTGTAATGTATATACCTGTATATACCTTGTAATGTATATACCTGTATATACCTTGTAATGTATATACCTGTATATACCTTGTAATGTATATACCTGTATATACCTTGTAATGTATATACCTGTATATACCTTGTAATGTATATACCTGTATATACCTTGTAATGTATATACCTGTATATACCTTGTAATGTATATACCTGTATATACCTTGTAATGTATATACCTGTATATACCTTGTAATGTATATACCTGTATATACCTTGTAATGTATATACCTGTATATACCTTGTAATGTATATACCTGTATATACCTTAAACCCATATTCCCGAATGTTTATTGTCGCTATGGAGACATTGTAAAGTAGAGAGAGAGGAAAGAATCACCATTGGAGGTGGAGGTTGGCTGATCTCCGTTACTATAGGGTCTCTAGTGTATTAATCTAATTAAAATTGGCTAACGTGGGTAGGGTCCGTGACAAGTTACTAATTAGGCTAGGCTACCTGTATGCTTGGACGTACACTGGAAATCAATTTTGGCTGTAAACTGTAATTTTAAGTGTGTGTGTGTTATTCACTTGCTTGTTTCGTCAAGGGGAATCCACGCAATGCGAGCTAAGCTCATTATTATCGCGCCTCCTTAACTGGGAATGTATTGCGTGAAATGCATGTTAAGTGTTTTATGTATCGTTGGAATGGCTGTGGATGTGTGTGTAGTCTGTATTTTAGCCAATTGGCGACATCTGGAAACGAAGGCTTAGGGTTAATCTGTATGGTACCATTCTCACTACGGTACCAGTCTCACCCGAAGGCTTAGGTTGACCAGTAGCTTAGGTGAACCATATGATACCCATCTCGCCTTGTACCATTTTTGCCAACCCCAGATGGGACGTCACAACGTCGTCCACTTATTCCAGGTACCTATTTACAGCTAGGTGAACTGAGGCTAACACATGAAAGGAGACAAGCCCAATTTGTCTCCGCCCGGCCGGGGGATTGAACCCCCGATCCCTCGTGTGTGAGACGAAAGCGCTACCTACTAGGCTACGGGCTGTGTGTGTGTGTGTGTGTGTGTGTGTGTGTGTGTGTGTGTGTGTGTTTTATTGTTTTACTGTGTCTGTGTATTTATAATATAGTTTGCTACCATCCTAGACTTACATCAAGCTTTAAATAACACCCCCAAGTGAAACCTGGAATAGGTACGGCACCGCACTATTTTGACCGACTTTACAACTGTTTTACATAACTATTCACAACACACCTGAACTTCGTTGGATGCAGAAATCGCCATTTTTTTTATTGTGTGTTTTTTTATATCTACATATTTTATTTTGTTATATTCTGTCTCCCTCTACACACACACTCTCATACACACTCTCATTCACACTCTCTCTCGCTCTCGTTCTCGTTCTCGCTCTCGCTCTCTCTGTATTCCTTTCATCATGTCTCTTCCTCATCTCGCATCCCATTTTCGTGCACCCCATCTTTCCTTTCTCATATATTTCATCTTCTCTATCACATTATCTTCTGGGGTTTCTTCCATTCGGCCATTCTGCTCCTCGTTTTCTGTGAGGCCAATGACGTTTTCTGTTAGAGCTATTCTATTATTAGAGCTAATTCTAAGAAATCCAAAGATAACCGTATTAAAGATAAAGTCATGTCCACTTTAAATAATTCCTCTAAAATTTTAGACAAAATTAATGTTAACAGTCTTATTAATTCAAAGAAAGTTAAGTCCATGTTACCAGATGGTTGTAAAGATTTCAAACCATTAATAGTGTATTCATATGAACGACCTGTTGGGTCTATTATTTGTAATTATAATAAAGTTTTAGGAAATCTTTCAGATAATGATATTTTCAATAATAATAAATGCGTGTGTGAAAGAGTCCTGGATATGCCAGCTAGCAGACGTGATGCACTAGCAAAGTTCATTTATAGTCCGATATGTCACATATTAACAGGTGATGTAGAACTAGTTAAACATTTTGCAAACGACAAATTAGCGGAGCTATGTCGTAAAGGGTTTAAATTTAGAATAGGGAGTAATAAAGTAACATGGGACATAATTTTAAAAGATATTGTTTTTTCAGTCAATAAATTAAAAGATAAATTGTTAAACATTGTGTGCTGCGATGCGAGAGAACTAGAAGCATGGTCTAAATTATTAATTAAGTTAATTAGAAATAATATTTTCTCGCTTAAAAATGAATTTAATCTTTCAGATTTTACAGACTATAATTATAATAAGCTTAAAGCTGATTTAATAAATTTACATAAACATTTTGTAATCACTACAGTAGATAAAGCCAGCAACAATTATAGCTTCACATGTAAGAAATTTTATCTTGAAAACATGAAAACAGAATTAGGCATTAAAGGTAACATATTACGTAAAAATATTTGCGGTAATTCTGTTTATGAAATTCAAAATAATCTGAATATTGATAACTTAATCGATGAACATACCAAGAAAAATATAACATTTGATATTAAACTTTCTGATAAGAATAAGTGCATTGCAAAATTATACATGTTACCTAAATTTCATAAAAGACCTTATAAATATCGCTTTATTGCCGGAGCAACATTTGCTACCACTAAAACTCTATCAGAACAAGTCGTAAATTGCTTAAAATACATTAAAAGTACTCATAAAAGATATTGTAATACCATCATGATAAGAACTGGCATTAACTATTATTGGAGTGTTGACAATTCGTTAGAAGTTATTGATAAAATAAATACCATGCCGAAAGTTACCTCGGTACATAGCTTCGACTTTTCAACTTTGTATACCAATTTGCCTTTAGATTTAGTATATTCAGAGCTTTGCTTTATTATAGATTTGCACTTTGACAGGTTCGTTAGGAATGGTAATTATTTCATAAATGTTTATACATATTTTAATAATGCATCACTTAGCTCTACTCCCACTAGTTCTGTATATTTTGATAGAACTAAACTTAAAGATGCCCTTAAATTCCTCCTTTTCAATACTTATGTTAGATTCGGGCCGTACATTTTCAAACAAATATTAGGAATTCCTATGGGTGGAAATGCTAGCCCTTTAATTGCAGACTTATTCTTGCTTGCTTTAGAATTTAAATATATAAAAGACTTAGTTGACAGTAGCAAGAAAAATAAAATCCCAGAAAAATTAGCACTTGCTAAATTGTTAAGTAATAATAGTAGATATATTGATGATATTCTCGTTTGCAATTTGTTAAATTTTAATCAAGTTGCTAAACTTATTTACCCTAATTCTATTCCCCTCACACAATGTAACGTAAATTATAAAGTTGAAAATGTTCTTGATATAAATATAGAGATTGTTAATGAACAGTGCATACTTAAAGTATATCACAAAGTTGATGATTTTAATTTTAACGTAATAAACTTTCCTTTCCCTAGTAGTAATATCGATAGTAAAATAACTTATAATTGTTTTTTTCCCAGTTAATAAGATTTTGTAAAATCTGCACTAAAGTAGATGACTTTTGGGCTAGAGCTAGGTTACTATACAGACTCTTAGTGGACAGAGGTTTTGAGGCAAGTAAATTGTTCCATAAATTTAATCTTTTTAGGGTCAATTATTGTGACTGTATTCTAAAATTTGACATCAATAATTTTAATCAAGCATTTTTAACTTGAAGTTTCTTGTATAACCTCTGCTTACTTTTTGTCTGTATTTATTTTTTTTTGTCTGTATTTATTGTTTATCTTTTTCTTTTTCTTTTTCTTTTTCTATTATTAATATTAATATTGATGATGTTTTAAATTTATTGTTTTTGTTAAAAGAGTACTCTTTGTTTAAATCTGTTGTTACTTCATATTTTGCAATTATTTGTCTTTATATTATATGTATTCATTGTCGATAGTATCAATTGCTTACTTTTGCGATTTCCTTAGTTTATTTGTGCTATAAATGTAGGTTATTTGTAGGGTAGTTATTGATAGGGGTCACTTGAGGCATGCTATGCTTACAGGTACCTACCCGATAGCACTATCGTTAGTGAGTGCTGTACTGTATTTTATATATTATTTTGTAATAGTATAGATATCTTGTCAATATTTGTATTTTGTACTATTGTTAATGTCTTGTGATGTTGAAAATTTGATTTTAAATAATATTTTGACATTTAACATGTAGTTTCTTTATTCATGCAGAGTTTAGTAAAATTTGCCAGAACGTCCCGGACTTCCCAAACTTGACTACTTCCTTTAACGTGACGATAGTGCGTTGTTATATGTGCGATTAGTTTGTTTGGGAAACAGATTAACTTGCTCATGTAGTAATGTACACCCTATGTGGTGGATTGTGTTCTTTTATTTAATAATTTTCATTTTAGTAAGCGTTGTTTCCACATAGCGATTTTGATAATTTAATTTGACTTTATATTGTCCTTGTCCCAATTTTGGTTTGTTTAGTTTGCAAGTTTTACATTTTAACTTAATATTTTCTTACCTGTCCACCCCTCGTTTGTTTTAGTGCTTGGATTTTCTTTATCATTAAGGGGAGATGGGTCGTTTTTATTTGATAATGTATATATCTTTTTAATATTATATTAGTTTCCTCCATAGTACTTCCACAAGCTTAGAAAACTACCCCCTAGAACTCCCTCAAGAATGGCAAAGGGCCTTGGGGCTGTTCGGCCAGGCAGCTTGGGGAAGAACAACAACAACTCCCTCAAGATATATTTGTACATTTTTCGGTAGAAAAATGTTCCAGCTAAAGGCCGGTTCGTCTTATAATTACAGGCTCGCTATCATTCGCCAGGAAAAGATCGACACCTAAATGGCACGATAGGTCTTAACATTGACAACGAAATGGGAAGGTGTTAAAATCGCCAAATTAATGGGCCGAACGTCTTATTTTGTGAAAACTAATGGGGCTAAACACGAGGGAGAAAAGCGCCCAAAAAACGACCCATCTCCCCTTAATATTGTCTTTTTTCACGACCCCTCGTTTTCTTTTAGTTATATTGTCTTCTATCTGTATTGTCTTCCCTCACTACCTCTCGTTTTCTTTAGTGCTATTGTTTTCTATTTTTAATATTTTCCTCCCTCACTATCCCTATTTTCTTTAGTACTATTTATGGCTGTATTAATCTTTTCTTCCTCATTGCCCCTCGTTTTCTTTAGTGCTATTATTTACTTTATCATTATTAATGTTTCTTCCCTCGCTAGAGTCCGTTTTCTTTGTTCTTAAACCTCCCCCCCCCCCTCTCTCGATTTCTTTAGTGCTAAATTATATATTATCATTACTATTACTTCTTACCTCACTAGCCCCCGTTTTCTTCGTTACCAATGGGGTGTTCTTTTCTTTATCATAAATATTGTTCCTCTTTCAAACATTTTCTCATATTATTTTTTCATTTAACGTTATTTGTTCCGAGTGAGTCACATCTCAAACAATATGTATAATTAATCTAACCTAATTTAACCTATAATACAGATCCCCACAGAAAACGAGTCGAGTTAAATGAATAAATTTAGTGTCAACGTGTAAGATAATGTAGGTTAATTTTTATGCTAAATATAATTATGCCAAATATCATCTTTATACTGTAATAATTGTTAGGTTAAGGCAATGTCACACGAGCGCTTTTCCAGCAATTTTCTCTGAGCAATATATTTCTCACAATATTTCTGATTTTTTGTATCTTGTTATCGGAAACTAGACTGAAGTCAGATTATGATAGGTAGCTTAAAACTGATAGAACTGAATTTTGAATCGGCCAGGCGTGAATTGCTCCAAAATATTGCCAGAAAAAGCGCTCGTGTGATACCTGCCTTAGTTATTATGTTGTCGATTCTGCGTACAAATTGGAGTATTGCGTATGAATGAGCCTATGTAAGTGGTTTATCGGGGAGCTATGATTGGCAATTTCAGGGTCATGGGCAATATTGGTGATTCAGTGGTGTAGTCATGTGGTCTCTCTCTCTCACTCTATATATACAGGGTGTCAAACCGCAACAATTATGTTTGAAGCTTTAAATTATTATGAGAAGGAATGCAAGAAAAGGAACATAAAATAGCATTGTGTTGGCCATTTTAGCACTTCTAGACATAATTGGAACTATAAACCCTAAATTTATCTTGACATATACAATAATATAGACTAAAAATAATGAACTTGTCTTTCATTTGACACCCTGTATATATATATATATATATATATATATATATATATATATATATATACTGTATATATACGGTACCGTATATACCGACCCACACAAATTGTTACTCTTTTCATATTTCACACACATGCACGTTCATTCCAAAACACAAACACACACACACACACGCGAGCGCACACACACATTGCTTAAGGCCTTTTTTAAACTTAATCTAATAATCTAGTAGTAGCCAAAATAAAGTTAAAAGACGTTACCTGTACTGAATGTGTTAAAAGACGTTACCTGTACTGAATGTGTTAAAAGACGTTACCTGTACTGAATGTGTTAAAAGACGTTACCTGTACTGAATGTGTTAAAAGACGTTACCTGTACTGAATGTGTTAAAAGACGTTACCTGTACTGAATGTGTTAAAAGACGTTACCTGTACTGAATGTGTTAAAAGACGTTACCTGTACTGAATGTGTTAAAAGACGTTACCTGTACTGAATGTGTTAAAAGACGTTACCTGTACTGAATGTGTTAAAAGACGTTACCTGTACTGAATGTGTTAAAAGACGTTACCTGTACTGAATGTGTTAAAAGACGTTACCTGTACTGAATGTGTTAAAAGACGTTACCTGTACTGAATGTGTTAAAAGACGTTACCTGTACTGAATGTGTTAAAAGACGTTACCTGTACTGAATGTGTTAATCGAGACAAGGCTAAGCCCCTTGCATACGAAAAATCATGTTAATCTCAATAAACGTATCTAGTAGTAGAAGCTTGTATAAAATAACTATTAGTGTATTTTCACCTGGCGGAAAACGTAATAATTCCTCTGCACCTGATGTCTCTATACATAATAGAGAGGCAAGTCTTCATAAATAATTCTATATTTATTTCAGATAAAGTTAGGTTATATAAAATACATAACCCCGGAGGGTTGTGACAGGGGTCGATATACCGGTACTGTAAGGAACTATACCCTGTTCAGTAGAGGTAGGCCATAAATAGTGGCACCAAACCTCTATAACTCAATAAGGGCTAGAGCTAATGGGTCATAAATTTCCAGGATTATTGGCCTACCGATAATGAAAAAATAAAAATAAAAAATAAAATTTTCTCAAAAATGTATTGGCATAACAATTATATATATTATAGTCGGCAGAATAGTCTACCTAGTAAAAGGTATACTGGTGGTAATAAACACATATTATACCACCCAGAAAGGTAAATCACTATCAATATACCCAATGATCTTGTTTACCATTTTCATAACCATCTCATACCACTCAGAAAGGTAAATCACTACCGTATCAATATACCCAATGATCTTATATACCTTGTTCATACCCATTTCATACCACTCAAAACGCATTCTTATCAATTCCCTCAAAGATCATATATATCTTGTAAATGCCGATTTTTGACCACTCATAAATTAAAATTACCATCAATATACCCAATGAACATACATATTAAGGAACACCCCGTTCTTAACATTAATCATCCATTACAAACCCCCAATGTACTTGAAGAAACTAATGAAAGCATATGGTCCTCCCAGGATTCGAACACGGGACACCACACCCAGAACATAAGCATCTAAACCATAACACCACCTTTCCCATACCGGTAACCTTTATATATTCTACATTATTTGTATAGATTGTGAACAGGAAGTAAATCGCTTACGTTGTGTTAATTATGAATAATGAATGAGGTTATAATTATGTCAATATTCACGTGAATAATAATAATATAATATACCCGGTACCTTAAGGGAGCCCACCTCGCTTGTTTTCTCTTTCTCTACCTCTCTCTTTGGCTTGTATCCATTCGGCCCCATTCAGCCTACTGTTTTAAGACGCTTACCCCCATCCAGTTGTCAATATTTTCCTGGCGAGCGGTAGCGAGCCAGCATATATATATTTTTGTTTTGACAGCAAGCTAAATTTGTACATTATTCGATAGAAAAATTTCTCCGGCGAAGCCGGATTTCTGCATACAATGCTGGCTCGCTTTCGCTCGCCAGGAAGAAATCGACACCTGGATGGGGAGAAACGTTTTAAAACAGTTGATTGAATGGGGCCAAATGGATACAAGCCAGGGACAGAGAGAACAGGAGAGAAAGGTAAAAATAATCCGGTAACCCCCCTTAAGCCTACCCTTCCTCCTAGAGTGAGTACAGGAAGTGAATTGCCTACGTTGTGTCTTGATGAATAATGAATGTGGCTTTATGTCAATAGTAGCGTGAATAATGCAAGGCCAGAGCGGTTATTTCTTGGTACTATTATACACGCACATACACATTTATACAGTCAAGCACGAACACTAGCACACATACACACGAAAACACCCACCACACACGCACATACACATTTATACAGTCAAGCACGAACACTAGCACACATACACACGAAAACACCCACCACACACGCACATACACATTTATACAGTCAAGCACGAACACTAGCACACATACACACGAAAACACCCACCACACACGCACATACACATTTATACAGTCAAGCACGAACACTAGCACACATACACACGAAAACACCCACCACACACGCACATACACATTTATACAGTCAAGCACGAACACTAGCACACATACACACGAAAACACCCACCACACACGCACATACACATTTATACAGTCAAGCACGAACACTAGCACACATACACACGAAAACACCCACCACACACGCACATACACATTTATAGTCAAGCACGAACACTAGCACACATACACACGAAAACACCCACCACACACGCACATACACATTTATACAGTCAAGAACTAACACTTCCACACACACACACGAAATCACCCACACACCCGCACATACACATTTATAAAGTCAAGCACGAACACTAGCACACACACACACACACACACGAAATCACCCACACACACGCACATACACATTTATAAAGTCAAGCACGAACACTAGCACACACACACACGAAATCACCCACACACCATACAGATCCACCCTAAGCCTTCGTTTCCGTTGTCGCCAATTGCCTAAATACAGACTACGCACACATCCACAGCCATTCCAACAGTACATAAAACACTTAACATGCATTTCACGCAATACATTCCCAGTTAAGGAGGCGCGATAATAATGAGCTTAGCTCGCATTGCGTGGATTCCCCTTGACGAACAAGTAACTGAGTAACTGAGTAACACACGCACATACACATTTATAAAGTCAAGCACGAACACTACCACACACACACACACACGAAATCACCCACACACACGCACATATACATTTATAAAGTCAAGCACGAACACTACCACACACACACACGAAATCACCCACACACACGCACATACACATTTATAAAGTCAAGCACGAACACTACCACACCCACACACGAAATCACCCACACACACGCACATATACATTTATAAAGTCAAGCACGAACACTACCACACACACACACGAAATCACCCACACACACGCACATACACATTTATAAAGTCAAGCACGAACACTAGCACACACACTCACACACGAAAACCCCCACCACACACGCACATACACATTTATATAGTCAAGAACGAACACACACACATACATATAGTCAAGGACGAACACTAATACACACACACACACGATCAACCACGGACAGACAGAAACACACACATTTAGTAAAGAACGAACACTAATACACCCAAACACACACACACACATGTATATACGGTAGTCAAGAACGAACACTAATACGCCCAAACACACACACATGTATATACGGTAGTCAAGAACGAACACTAATACACCCAAACACACACACATGTATATACGGTAGTCAAGAACGAACACTAATACGCCCAAACACACACACATGTATATACGGTAGTCAAGAACGAACACTAATACACCCAAACACACACACATGTATATACGGTAGTCAAGAACGAACACTAATACACCCAAACACACACACATGTATATACGGTAGTCAAGAACGAACACTAATACACCCAAACACACACACACACACACACACACACACATGTATATACGGTAGTCAAGAACGAACACTAATACACCCAAACACACACACACACACACACATGTATATACGGTAGTCAAGAACGATCACTAATACACCCAAACACACACACACACACACACACACACACACACATGTATATACGGTAGTCAAGAACGATCACTAATACGCCCAAACACACACACACACACACACACACACACATGTATATACGGTAGTCAAGAACGAACACTAATACACCCAAACACACACACACACACACACATGTATATACGGTAGTCAAGAACGATCACTAATACACCCAAACACACACACACACACACACATGTATATACGGTAGTCAAGAACGATCACTAATACGCCCAAACACACACACACACATGTATATACGTTAGTCAAGAACGATCACTAATACACCCAAACACACACACACATGTATATACGGTAGTCAAGAACGATCACTAATACACCCCAACACGAACATCCACACACAAACGCATATATTTACTCTTCTCTCTCTCTCTCTCTCTCTCAAAATTAGATGGTAGAACCCCCCCCCCCACCCCCTTCTCACCATTAGTCCATTACTCGATTCCGACCCCTCCGCAACTTTAATTAGTCTTGCGCTCTCTCTCTTTCTCTCTCTCTCTCTCTCTCTCTCTCTCTACTTACTTTGTAGTAAACCTCAAACATCGGGATAGGGTTCCTCAGACACTTACCTGGGAAAATAGAAAGGATACATTAGCTAATCATTAAAGACTACAAAAATATTTGTATTTAACAAAATTAACAATAAAATTATATAAATTAGAATCATAGGTATGGCAGCAACAGAAACACATGTAGATTTGTTATGGAAGTAAATCATGTGGAGTATTGTTATATAGCGTTCAATCTACCTTGTGTATAAATTAATTAAACATGCATAAATAACAACAATATAAATCGATATAATTATGTCCACCATAAACCCACACATTGTTGTACTTCAGCTAAATCTATAAATAACAATAATCTATTCATTATACGTAGGCCAGATATCGTCACCCTAACCCCTGTGACTAAAAAAAAAGGGGCTAGAGCACAAGGGCTGTAAATCTCCACACCTATTTCTTGGCTGACTCTTCCCAAAGTGGTAGAAATAACACCTCGATTACCCAAGTCCTTTCCGAGTTAAGGGGGGATGAGCTGGTTTTTCTGGCCCCCTTCTCCCTCGTGTTTAGCCCATTATTTTTAAAGATTTTAAGACGTTCGGCCCATTAGTTTGGCGATTTTAAGATATTGTTTGTCAATATCAAGACCTTCCGTACCATTAAGGTTTCGATTTTTTCCTGGCGAGCGATAGCGAGCCCCTTCTGTACCAGAGAAGTCTTTATATTTATATTTTGGCTATATATATATATATATATATATTTTTTTTTTTTTTTTTTTTTTTTTTTTTTTTTGTATTAATCTCACCACCACACCCCCAATGAAATTAATTAATTTAAACGATTTTGTGCAGTTTGAGAAGGATCGGGTACTAAAATAGGTTAAGTGTGATATATACAGTATATATATATAGTTCGAGGCCCTTTTTTTAACGGAATACAATCGTCTAATAGTAGCCAGAATAAAGTTGAAAGGACGGCACCGGTATAGAAAGGGTTATTCAATCCGCCTTACTTTAAATCTCAGTCGTCTTCAAAGCCCTATTGTATATTTTCATTTATATTCTTTTTAGCCTTTCCCATGAATCAGCTCATCTGCTGTCGCGCGCTTTTGTTCCCCTTGGTTTCCCGTCTTTTCATCTCCCGCGCTGCCAGACGTACAATAATACACACAAAAACTCACAATGTTCTTAGGCGGATTTACAGTAGAGCCTTTTCCCACTACCTTTTTTTGCGAAACTCTGATGAGGTTGGCTTATGGAATATACCTCTCAGAATTATGTTGCCTATAATAATCTACCTTCAGCTTAGTTGCCGATACCAATACAAAATGGTCTTAAATTGTTACCCGTATAATGTGAATAAAAAATATTAGGGAAAAAAAATATATATATATTTCAGATTTACACATGCGCGAGATATCTCAATATTGTTGCCATATATACAATCATTATAACCTATACATCATTCCTGTATATTTTATTAGACTGTGTAGGTTAAATAAGATAAAGGTGGCCATCTTGAGTAAATGGAGATCTAATGTTTGTTCACTTTTCCACCGTATTTCTAGTATTTTGTCATCCTCTATATCAATGCTAAGACCAGCAGGCTACACAAGTTGATGCGTAATAACAAGTTGGCGGAAAAGGCTGTTATGTATCATGGGTGAAAACATGACAACATTTTCATAAGTATATTTCAGAATGTACAATCGCGCTAATAAGTGATGTCTCGGACCCCAAGTATGTTTTGGTCAATAATTGGTATCAGCAATATCTAAGCTTTATTTCTTCATAGCAAGTGAAATATACAAACATGTTCCTACACTTACCCGCCCTATTCGACATTAATACAGTACAGAGCAAGCCAAACGTAATGACAGCTGAGACATGACTTATTAGCGCGACCGTACCAGATCAAAGTTGCAGAAGAAAAAAAAAAATTATGTAATGTAAAAGCCCTCTGTAATTCCCCCCTCCTTCCATTAATAAGAGCCTCCCCACCCCCCTCTCTCGCCGCCATCTAAGTGAGAGCCTCTTTGTGTCGGGTGATTAGGTGTGCCACAAAGCGTCAACAGCAGAATTATAGAGGTAGATAAAGAGTTAATCAATGGACGAGAAAGAGCCCCACACACAAAGGAGGAGGGTGCCATTACGGGGATCCTCTCTTAACTTACAACACGGTCTCGGGTTTATTATGTCTCATTATTATTATTATTTTTCGCCTATTGGGTAAAGGCTGGTCCTGTCCAGAGTGAGGTTTGGCATCCTCTACCCAAACTTAGCCATTTATGTCTCTCTCTTTTGATGTACTACTTTTCCTACTAAACGAGACAGAGAACGGGGCGAGGGTCCCGGACCCTAAGAATAAGGAAATCAAATTGTTGTTTCTGTTCAGGCTCTGTCTCAAGTCGGCCACCCCCAGCTATGGGGTATGTGCCCGAGTATAATATACTATACACACGGTACCGTACTTAAGGGGATGATATCCACTTGAGGGATTTTTTTCTTGACCCCTTTCTCCCTCATGCTTAGCCCCATTGTTTTTCTAATTTTAAGACGTTTGCCCCATTATTTTGACAATTTTAAGGACTTTCAACCCATTTCTGTCAATTTTAAGACCTTTCGTGCCATTTAGGTGTCGATTTTATCCTGGCGAGCGATAGCGAGCCTGTAATTTAAGAGGAACCGGCTTTCAGCCGGGACATTTTTCCATCGAAAAATGTACAAATTTATCTTGAAAGGGAGTCAAGGGGGTGTAATTTCAAGCTTGATGGAAGTCTAGGAAACACTAAAAACCTCCCCTTAAATTTATTGTCTATACCTTTCTTATCTTATAGCACGTTATGTTTATTGTGCCGTTTAGTTCTTTTCAAATTAGGTTTTCTTTTTCATGCTTTGTTATATTTTTTTCTTGTAAGTGTATAATATATATATATATATATATATATTGAGAATATATCACAAATACACGTGAGCCACTAAATGTTTCTAGTCTCTCAGTGGGGATCGAACCATCGACCATCAGAACGATAGCCGACGCTTAATCAATTACACCACGGCAGTCTTATAATATATATATATATATATATATATATATATATATACCCGGTATATATATATATATATATATATTTTTTTTTTTTTTAATGCTGTTATTTGTATTTCACTGCCCGGTGTAAGGTGCATGGTGGCCTGTTCAAGTAAAAAACATTACTATTATTATATTGATTAGAAGAAGTAGTAGTAGTAGTACCGGTAGTAGTATAGTTTTAATCAATGGGGAGGAGCCATACAAGAGGAGGGTGCCATTACAGTGTCCTCTCTTATCTTACATCACGTGGTTTATGTACCGGTACGGTATATTAACGTCTTCTTTCTTTTACATAACGTTTTCATGTCATGTTTAATTTTACATTTTTCTACTATGTTAATATTGTATTACCGTTCAAGCCTATGCAATGTATCTGGGGTAGTAAAAAGGGTTGAGATAGTTCGAAGCCTGTTACGGAGTATAGTTAAAAGGACAGCGCGGTACAGAAGGGGTTAAGAATGATTAGCTAAGGTTTTTACTAGGCATAGCCTCAGTATGATAACAGAGAGTTTAAAATAGGTATTCCAATGATTGCCTAGGGTTTAGCTTAAGGGAAGGTTTTTAGTTTGGTCTCTAGGTATCCATCAAGCTTAAGATTACACCCCCTTGAGCCCCTTTCAAGATAAATGTGTACATTTTTCGGTAGAAAAATGTCCCGGCTGAAGACCGGTTACTCTTAAATTACAGGCTCGCTATCGCTCGCCAGGATAAAATCGACACCTAAATGGCACGAAAGGTCTTAAAATTGACAGAAATGGGTCGAAAGCTCTTAAACGATTTTAGGAGTATAGTTGGTTGTTGGAGGGAACATCATAATCGTCAAAATAATGGGGCGAACGTCTTAAAAATAGAAAAGCAATGGGGCTATACTGTACATGAGGGAGAAAGGAGTCAAGAAAAAAATCCCTCAAGTGGAAACCTCCCCTTAACGATAAGAGAGATAAGGAACTACTAAGGATAATATAAATATACACCCTTCATTGGCCATAAATCACATATCTTACGTTATGCTGTGTAGCTTAATCTTTATTTTCTCTCCCTTTACCTCCATCGAGTTTTAAAAAATAACCTCAGGCTAAGGCAAAGGGCTCAGATCAACGGTTAAGGCAAAAGGTTAAGGTAGAGAGTTAAGGCAAAAAGTTCAGGTAAAGGGTTAAGGTAAAGGGTTATGGCAAAATTCTAAGGTAAAGGGTAACGCGTGGCAAGGTGACGGGGAACAGGGATATGGGCAAGGAATAATGTTAAGGTAAAGGGTTAAGGTAGAGAGTGAAGGCAAAAAGTTCAGGTAAAGGGATATGGCAAAAAGTTAAG
>JBAKBP010034712.1:0-20392 GCA_037953745.1 Lithodes maja | reverse complement strand
CTATTATTTCATATTTTATGACCATTGTATTGAACAGCTGACATCTTAACTCTCATACCATCAATACTCAAAACACTATTGATGTTGCATATTCTGACCATTGCATCTTAAGACAGCATTGAGTATCCGGGCACTGGGGTAGAACATGAGATCAAGTGACAATCAATAACCAAGTTGTTGCGAAGTGTAAAACCGCGGTCTCGTGAGCTATTTCAGCGGCAGATTGTCCTCGGAGTTGCCAAATCTGATTTAATTACATGAGGACTCTCACTGTTATACATGCATACGGTTGAGAAAAACAAAATATTAGCCTAGTCCCTTGTCAATTTTAACATTATCTCAGTCATAAATGTAATCCACACACACACTCCTCCTATACGGCAGTACACGCACACATTCTGTACCTCCAACATACACATGCACCTTTAACAAATACACACACACACACACACATCTCTGGCACCACAACCTCCCACCTCCAACACAACCCGCCGCTAAACCGCTCATCCAACACCAGCGAAATTATTTGTCCAGTCGGCAACAGGTCAATAGCGACACAGAAATGGCAGGAGTGTTGTTGGCTAAATGTTTGAGCAGCACCAAAAGCGGCAATTAACCTCCACCGCACTGCCACCCTTACGCTAGACTCACCAACCATACCCCGTGTTCTATTAAGTAGCCATTTTTTCAGACATAATAAAACAAAATCAAGGCATATATTTTGTTATCCATCATAGCAAAACCTAAAAGAAATGCTCAGTGTTTGATTTTGTTTTTCACGTCTTTTTTTTCCATCATTGCAAAAACCCTAAAGAAATTATCAAGGCATTATTTGTTCAGACAAGTCTTTTGAATGGGTCTTTGCAAAATCCATTAAACACATGTTTTTGTATTTCTATTCTACAGATTATGTTATCAGTCATTACAAAACATATGGCAATGCTCAGTACAGTATTTGTCTTGTTATAAATTATTGCAAAACCCAGTAAAATCATCAATACTTTCCTTTAACAGTTTGCAAACATATTTGTTCAGACATATTCTTTACATACACTTAGTGCAATAAGTGTAGTGTATCAAGTCTATTGATAATTAAAAAAACTTAAAATATAGGTACAATATTTGTGACTTTTATCTGTGATAAGTACAATAATGCTATCAAAATAATAAACACATTAAAACTCTTCTTGTTATCAGATTGTCTTTAGCAGGAGTTAATTCCTCCCAAAAAAATATAATGGACTGAAAAAATGGCTCTACATCTTTCTTCCTTCACACTTATTTAATAAAAAGTCTATCCTTAAAATGAACTACTTTAAAACAAGTTTGCATGGGCCCCTTCAGCACCGACCGGCGGATATATTTTATGGCCAGTCGCATTTTATTTCATTATTTCATCGAACTGAGTTAAGTATCATCTGAGACCTACTATGCAGCCTAATTTTCCTGTTTAGATTTTGTTACTTTCTACCTTTAAAATAACCCCAAAACTTAACATAACCCTTCCTAAATATACCAAGACATCAGAAGAATCTTTAGTATAGTTTAGGCAAAGTTTTAGGGTTATTCAATAGCTACATAATAAAATACAGTATAATAAAACATAGAATTGGGCTGCAAAGCAAGTCAAGGATGATTCACCGAGTCACGGCCGTTCGTAAAGCTGGATTCTATACATCGCCAACTGCACATATGAGAAATTATGTACAGTTCCCTGCACAAGTTCCGTTCCTCTCTGAGATTATATTTATGTATGTACAGTATGTACATACTCGGGCACATGCCAGAGTATATCAGTAGAACCTCGCTCTTTCGGACTTCTATCTTTCGGAATTCTCAGACTTTCGGACTAGCATTTCAATTCGGACTCATGGTTCAGCCTTTCGGATTTGTCTGAAAGGTTGAGAAAATACCTCCATCCTTTTCGGACTACACTTTTCGGACTACATTTAACTTCGGACTCATGCTTCAGCCTTTCGGATTTGTCTGAAAGGCTGAGAAAAATTATTTCGCATTCGGACCGAAGAGCCGAGTTTTGGACTTATAAACTTCGGACATTATTTCAGCCTTTCGGATTTGTCTGAGAGGCTGAAGTGTGAATTCGGACTCGGCCCTTTCGGACTTTTGACACTTTCGGACAGGGATCTCCCCCAATTAGTCCGAAAGAGCGAGGTTCTACTGTACATACTGTACATACACATACCCCATAGCTGGGGTGGCCGACTTGAGACAGAGCCCGAATGGAAACAACATTTAAAGTTCCAATTCTTAGGGTCCGGGACCACTTTCGCGTTCCCTGGCCCCTTACTCTGTCTCGTCTAGTAGGTGAATTTTACAAGGGGAGAGTTCCTTGCTATGCAGTAGTTAATTCGCCTTCTTATGTAACCGACTGGGCCATGCCACTGTGTGAGGCCCGGGCAGGAGTGGTGTATCCGTAGTCTTTCCATGGTAGGGTATAAAAATAAACTTTATTTGTATTTAACATGTTTGATGTACATAAATAAAAGGGGATGTGTCGGATGGTTGAAAGCCACAGTTGCTCGCGCGTTTGGGGCTAGCAACACGTATTATGAAAAACATGTATCCTCATACAATTCACTGTCTCTCACTCCACTCACTCAACCCCGTAATTTGCCGGAGGATAACAGGTTTTTCACAATACGTAGACGGAGGTCTTTTATAATAAACAAAAAACAAAAAACTGTTAAATAAGATACGACACTCGTACTATTTTTACTTCCACAAATAAAATCTCAGGGAGGAACGGAACTCGTATAGGGAAGCATACAGTTGCCAGAACAAAAACCAGGGACAAATGCTGTGAAGAACGGTCTGTATCTAACCATCATGACAGGTTAATGCATATTATTAAGGGGAGGCATTTGTGTTTTTCTGGCCCCCCCTTCTCCCTCATGCTTAGCCCCATTAGTTTCGAGATTTTACGACTGGCCCATTAGTTTGTTGTTGTTGTTGTTGTTGTTGTTCCCTAAGTTGCCTGACCGAACAGCCCTGAGTCCCTGAGAAAGGCCATGGCCACGATCGGGCTTTCCCACAGAGCTCTCATTGAGTGTAGATTGTGTTGTTGGCGTAAGTGGTTGTGTGAAATGCAGTCTTCTATGATGTGTTTAATGGTAAGGGGTGCTGTGTTACATCCCGGGCAGGCGTCGACAACGGAGTCATCCAGTCTCTTCTGATAGCTCAGGAGAGCTGGATGGTGTCCGCATCTCAGCCTGGCCAGGTGCACTCTGTCCTCGCGAGGAAGGGAGGATTCGGAAGGATGGATTTCGGGAGGTCGTGCATGCAGCTGCGTGTTGTCTGTGAGTGAGTGGATGGATCAGTGAGAGATATGAGTATGGATGTGTTTCTGGAAGTTGGTTCGGGGTGGGCAGGGAGGGAGAGAGGACAATAATTGTGTGATACCGTGTGCTGGGTGTTGTTTTGATATTTCTTGGTGTCTGTGGGTGTGTTGCCATGTAGTTTAGTGGGTGGTCTTGGTTCGTGGAGGCTGCTGCCAGGAATTGAGTGCCTCTCATGTCCAGATGGTCTTTGACTTTGAGGATTTTGGTTTCTTGATGTAGGTGATCTGTGGGTGCAGTAGCTGTGCAGCCTGTAATGATCTTCAGGGCTTTGTTTTGAATAGTCTGTAAGGTCTTATGATGTGTTTCAGCCAGGTTAGAAGCCCAGGCTGGGCTTGCGTATTCCATCACTGATCTTATGTATTGTTTATATACTGTGGTGGTAGTTTCTTTGTTGTGTCCAAATTTTGTGTGAGCAAGTGACCTGAGGGCGTTAAGTCTGGGTGTCAGTTTCTTTTTAATGTTTGTGGTGTGCTGTTTGAATGTCATATGAGTATCATATGTTACTCCTAGGATTTTGGGTGTGTGTGTATGTGTTAGGGGTGTGTTGTTTATGGTGAGTTGAGGGATGTATTCGTGTTCTCCTGTCCAACTTGTGAGCAGGGTTGCGGTGGATTTGGCTGGGGCTAGATTAAGTCTGTTTGTAGTGCACCAGCCATGTAGTGTGTTGAGATAGGGTTGAAGGAGATCTGTTGCTCTTTTTGGGTCATGGTGTGTGCATGTGAGTGTTATGTCATCTGCATAGGAGGCTAAGTTTATTTGGGGCGTATTGGGTGTAGTTTGTTGATTTTAAGACCATTCACCACAGTTTTTTGTCATTATTAAGACTTTTCATGCCATTTAAGTGTCAGTTTTTTTCCTGGCAAGCGAAAGCGAGCCTGCAATTTCAGAGGAACCGGCCGAAAGCCAATTCCTCCTAAAAATTGCACAAAAGGCCTTAATATTGACAAAGAAATGGGTCGAAAGGTCTTTAAATAGCCAAACTAATGCGGTGAATGTCTAAAACCTGAAAACTATTGGGGCTAAACATGAGGGAGAAGGGGGTAAAAAAAACAAAAAACAAAACACAACCCCCCCACCTTAAAGTCCTGTAACACAGACACCAGCAGCCCGAGGTCGTGCCGGATTATCAGATGCGCCGGATTATTGAAACCAAAAAAATCGAGTTAACCCATTCAGTACCAGAGACGTCCTTTTTATCATATTCTGGCAACTATTAGACAATTTTTTTCAGTTTAAGAAGGACCTTTCGCAATAATAAGGCTTCAATATATCTAAACCAACCCTTTCAACTACCACAGATCCGTCCTAAGCTGCATATCGTCAAAATATAGCGAGAATAAAATATAGCACACATCGCTGGAACTCAAAGGGTTAAATATGCTCTCAATATCCCTTGTTCACGAGCGAAATTGTCGGCAAACTATTTTTTTTTGGCGAGAAATTGGCTTGTTTCCATTTTAATTAATCAGCTATTACAACGTTTTTATAGCCAAACATGTTAACTCCTTTTATACCGGTGATGTCTTGTGTATTTGATTTCAGCTACTTTTAGACAATTTTAAAGCTTAGGAAGGATGTATGGTAGCTAAATGGATTAATTAAGATAGCACTGTATGTAGGCTTTTAACCCTTGTCTAGCGGGGTGTTTTGGGCTATTTTGGGCATATTCAGGCCCTCCTGAATGATCAATCAAGTATCTGCATGAAAAGAAATGTATTCAGCAAAAAACTAGGCGCTTAAAGCTTCAAAATGAGACCAGAACGAGCTACGTAGCACTCGTGGTTCTCATGCAGTGGTGCCACCAACATGGGAGTTTAGCGTATAGCGGCATATTTTTTCCCACTACGCTCACTAATGGTAACACTGCCGTCCTCTCGAGAACAGAGGGAGCTTGAGCCAGTGGGTGGCGGTAAGCCCTGGGTGTCGGACGTGTGGCCTGCTGCGCTCCTGGCCATTTGCACTCGATTTTAACCCTTTAACCCTTAAAGAGCGGCTCACCACATAAGTCGAGTTGAAAAAACAGGCAAAAAACGGGTGAAAAAAGGGTGAAAATCGAGTGAAAATGAGTGGGATAGTAATGATCCATACGTCCGATATCTGTGGCCTCCCGGCCCACACTAACTCCAGTTCCCCCACCGCGCGAGAGGATCACAGTGTAACCAATAGTTCGCTAAAAGTGAGCAAGGTAGCAAAATCTGCTAAACTTCCATCTTCGAGGTAACACTGTCAGTGCTCCACGAGTGCTACGTAGCTGTATCTTACGTCATTGTGTAGCGATTTCCACCTAGTTTTCGGTGCAATACAGTTCCTTTCATACTGATGGTTGATATAGCTGTCAGAATGGCCTGAAAAGGCCCAAAACGGCCACAGAGGGCCCGCTAGACAAGGGTTAAAAGCCTTAATAATGCTCCTAACTTGCTGCAAATTGGTGCACGACTTAAGTCGAGCGCTGCTCTTTAACCCTTCCTTCCCGGATGCCCTCTTGTACACCCATAAAAACCTTGGCCCAGGCAACCCGGATGACCTCTTGTACACCCACTTAAACACCCATGACGTCACAGCCTGTGAGCTTGCTGTGCGAGGCGTCGGTCCGACGCATGTAAACAACAGCCGGCTGGACCGACGCTCCGCATCTCCGGCCACAAGAAGGAGAGCGTCGCTTGTTCGTGTGTGCCTGTATGTTGTTGTTCAGTATCGAAAAGTGGTGTAAAGTGGCTGGTTTGGCCATAAAGTTATCTCCAATGAAATCATCATCACAGCTCACCCAGTTGACTTAGAGAGCTCTACTTAATGCCATTTTACAGGTAAATAACACAGCTACGCTTGGGGATGCGCGGGAATGCGGGAAGCAGTCTGATTAACGAATATACGGTAGCCTAGCCTAGACGTTTTTCGGCCAAAACACCCGGATTTCGAGGAATATATATATAATACATAGCCGGGGCTGGAGGGTTAAGGGTTAATGAGTAGACGTCCTTCCTAAGCTAATAAAAATAGTCTATTAGTTGCTGGAATATAATGAAAAGTACATCACCGGTACAGAAGGGGCTAATTATGAAAACATGGCAGTAATATGAGCACAGACATAGTAGTTTTATATTAGCCCTTTAGTTATCGAGAAAAGAGCTGCTTAGAGAGTAAAATATCTGCCAAGTTTTAAAAAATTGAGTATATTGATATTGGCTGTATATATAGCAACACTGCATTTCTGATGGACTCCCTACATACAGACTCGGTACAGCTCCGATGTTCTCTACCTATACTGATTTGTTACACACATATACAGTACTCGCGGTTGAAAGTGTCGGCAAACACTTGAAGCACGGGATTTCTGGTAACAGATGTTTCGAGGCATAAAAATTGCGAGAGTGTGGCGAATCGTATGTCTGGCAACTCTGCCAGGTACAGGCATCTCCTTGAAGGACCATAAGCACATCAGTTGAGAGGCGACCGTGGTGACGACTGGATGTACGTCGGTGATAGGGCCGAGTTTTTCAGCCATCTTACCCATACCGGAGGTACTATACCCACCCTCTCGCCAGTGTTATGGCTTCCAAACCTCATTTAACCACATCCCAGATTGAGGTTATAAAGGCCCTTCACATTGAACATAAAACAACCAAAGAAATTAGTGTGCATACGGGAATAAACGTTCGTACTGTACAACGGTGGGTGAAGAAGGTACGAGCAGCTGGCCAGGGCACCACGCCTGGTGCGTACGTATGGCAACATTTGACAGCAGCAGGGGATTATTTTGCTTTATATGTGTAGCATTAAGGGTTGGATTAGCTTCCAGCTGCCTCTTGATAATATGCAGGGTCCGGGGCCCCAGCAATGGTTTTTTTCCTGGCCTCTTCTTGTGTGTTGGCGTGGTGCCCTGGCCAGCTGCTCGTACCTTCTTCACCCACCGTTGTACAGTACGAACGTTTATTCCCGTATGCACACTAATTTCTTTGGTTGTTTTATGTTCAATGTGAAGGGCCTTTATAACCTCAATCTGGGATGTGGTTAAATGAGGTTTGGAAGCCATAACACTGGCGAGAGGGTGGGTATAGTACCTCCGGTATGGGTAAGATGGCTGAAAAACTCGGCCCTATCACCGACGTACATCCAGTCGTCACCACGGTCGCCTCTCAACTGATGTGCTTATGCTCCTTCAAGGAGATGCCTGTACCTGGCAGAGTTGCCATACATACGATTCGCCACACTCTCGCAATTTTTATGCCTCGAAACATCTGTTACCAGAAATCTCGTGCTTCAAGTGTTTGCCGACACTTTCAACCGCGAGTACTGTATATAGACATAGAATTGGTTAGTGTAATAAGTAAGGTTAGGTTAGGCTATACCCTGTTCATGATAGGTAGGCTAGAAATTGTAACTCCTAACCTCTATAACTAAAAAATGGCTAGAGTAATCGAGCTGTTATGTCTACCACAACAGTCCGCCAGGGAATCGGTGTGGAAAGTTACCGCCCATTTGCTCTGGCCCTTTTTGAGTTACAACACAGGTGAGTCCGCCAGGGAATAGGTGTGGAAAGTTACCGCCCATTTGCAGTTACACAGGTGAGTCCGCCAGGGAATAGGTGTTGAAAGTTACCGCCCATTTGCTTTAACCCTTTTTAAGTTACAGAGATTAGGGGTCATGAGATCTGGCCTACCTATAATGAATGGACTATAGGATTACCATAGTGTTGCCATACGTACAGCGGGATTCTATAGAGTGACGCTAACCTGGATGAGAAACGGATTATATAAAAATAAAGCACCGTATCTTGCCAGTCTTCAATTGTTTCTAGTATACAGTATTTATTATGTCGAGTCTAGAAATCCCTGCCCCATATTTCTCAAAACTCAAACAAGGCTTGATGAATTGACCTGCTATTTCTGCCATTTTGGAACATTCAGCCCCAGTCTGGGATACAAAAAGCTATGGATAAACAATATCTAGAATAGTCATAGTTAACCCCTTCTGTACCAGCGACAGTCGTTGTCCATCAGCAAAAAAGTCACTCATCAGTACTAGAAACGGACGACGTCCGTCAGTAATATGCGGTCCTTGTAACTGCCAGTATCAAGCGGTAGCTGCTACCATTACTTGTAAACACTACTCTGAGGAATTAGCAACACTTCTCAGCTTGGTTGCAAGCCTCCACAGGCTGTCTGGGCCAGTGCTTCACCAAGTTTTGAGGTGGGAGGATGTTCTCTCTTGCCTCTGAAGCCATTTTGGCCACACTGTCTGGTACTGGACGGTACATTTATGGTAAAATCCTCTGGTACAGTAAGGGTTAATAAAATCTAGTTAATCATTTAATGTTGTTCTTTGTTTTCACTTGTAAGCTTGCCATATTAATGTGTTTCTCTTTGAAATTTTGAATGATTTCTTATCAAGTTTATCGCCAAACTTTTGAATCTAGGTACAGTATATGAACCGCCCCTAACTCGGTTGGAGAATATAATCCTTGCCACATATTCCCAAAGTTTGAATGTGTTCATCCTTTTGCTTTACTTTTTGATAGCAAGATGATTATAGTCATTTATCCTAACCTAACCTAGCCTCACCTAACTTAAGGATGTGATAAGATTAAGCTAAACTAGTTGAAGTGGGGTTGGGATCAGTTTCTCTGTCTTTTGTTGATATATGGTACCGTTCCTGTTTTGGTTAGTTTGTTTTGCAAGTTTTACATTTTAGTCGTCCTGGTAAAATAAAAGTAACGCGAGAGAATGAACCCGTCCCAAACTGGGGAATATGCTCGCCTGGCCGACCAATATCAGTGAGGCTCGTTACATAATTCCATAGGAATTGCAAATATATAAATCTTAAAACTAGTGTCTGTGAGACACATTCTGGACAAGGCCCAACTCCTGAGTCAAGAGGACCCAAGTGGCTTCTCAGTTAACACCTGCAGGAAGATGGCAAAATTATCAGCTTTTTCTGGCTAACTTTAGACCTTTTACTCATACAGTATTTCCACTTAGCGATTTTGATAAGTTCTTTTGCCTTTATATAGTGTCGTCCCTGTTTTAGTTTGTTTATTTTGCAAGTTTTACATTATAATATGGTATTAGCAATGATTTCTAGATATCAATGGGTTTAACTTTTCACTTTAATCATGCCAAAATTAAAACATTTTAAGGTAGGCTATTCTGTTTAGGAACAATATCAAGATATCAATGAGGCAAATCCTTAACACTAGACAAAGTTACTCAGCTTGGGAATGATCTCTAGAAATCAAGAGAATAAATACCATCTCAATAAGCTATCTGGCTCCCAGATCAAATCCTCCCTTAACCATATAAAATAGTCTAACGTTAGCCAAATTAGAACGACAACGGCATCATCGTACTGAAGGTGTTAAGACAAACAAAGAAGCACAGTTATTGCTAAGACAGTAACGCACGATACAAACACCACAACACTAAGGACGCCAGTTTCAAGCATGGGAAAGGGCTTAGGACCGTGGTTTTATATATGGGAAGAAACATGATCTCCCCTTCCCTCATTAAGTTACAGAAAGGTGTTCTCAGGTAGCTGTTGAATATATATAAAGTAAGAGAAAGCCCCCTTCCCAACTTATAATGTACCGTACCGTATTTGCTAGCACAGAAAACATACCTTTTGTCTATTTACACAATCACCGGAATCACCCTGCGTGTTAACCTCCTGCTTATATATTTGATTTTCATGGCAATATTTGGCAGTGTATCTAACGCAAGTCTTATATACGAGCAAATACGATACTACCTTTATTTTGTTGCAAACTTGTAAACTCCCAGAAACCAGAAGCATCCCTCTGTCTGGCTACCTGAAGACTACGGGGAAGGAACTTGCTTAACCCTTCCCTATAATATATTCAAGAGGAGATGGGGGAAGCAAGACCCTCCCTGTGTTTAAGATTACAGCCCTATGATCCTCAAGGGGGTATCACACAAGAGCTTTTATCATCAACTTTTGAAGATCAATATTTTTTTCTGGCAATACTTCTTGGATCTTCTGCATTGGAATTGGATATAGACTAAAGATCAATTAAATTAGGTGACAGAATAATTTAAAAATATCTTATGAATTGGAATTGGAAATAGATTAACGATAAATTAAATTAGGTATGTATGTATATACACAGGCACATACCCCATAGCTGGGGGTGACAGAATTATTGAAGTTTAACCTAATAAGCTGCCAGACCAGTGTTGATGATAAATGTTGAGGGAAAAATTGCTTGTGTGATACCGTCTTGGTTGTCTCTCCCCTTCCCCCCTTGAATATAATCGAGGGGATGGGAAGAGCACACCCTTTCCCATGCTTCAAGACTGTGACCATTATGACCCCTCCCGCCCTACCTACTTAACCCCGACCCTTCAGTCCTGTGACCCGGTATGTCAAGCTCCACCCTTGCTACCACCAAGTGAGTTTTATACACCTGTTATCAAGCACTATCAAAAGTTCATAGTGTTAAACATAGGAAGGGGGTCACTCTCTCCTTTCCTCCGCAGAAAATTATACAGCGGAGTGGAGAGTGATTCCCTTCCCAAAATAAATGTCTATGGCCCAAATAGTAGGAACAAAATAAAAAATATATAATAAAATAATAATACACACAATATATACATATTATGTATGTAATGATATTAATAATAATCATAATAATCTCACATTCCCAAATTTTAAGAAAAGGGAAAACAAATAATCACCATCCCAAAGTTTTATGATACATCAAAGCAAACAATATGAAAGAAAGAACTCTTCTATTCCAATGGTAGCTGCTTCCTAATTGTAATTTACCTACCACTGAAAGATTATCTTCAGCATAGAAAGGATCGCCAGAAGTTCAAGGATGTGAGTTCAAAGCAGACAGAAGGGAATTGTGGTTCAACTTACACTTGAGGCTGACTTATACACGCTGAGGTACGGTACCTTGTTTCACCTCGGCATAACTAGCCTTGTACTGTATGTTCTCGCATCCCTTAGACTCGACCCTCCTACCCTCTCTTCTCTCCTGAACTCATCTCTCTTCCCTTCTCCTCAATTCATCTCTATCTGACTTCTCTTCATCTCAACTTTACTCCATACTTTATACTTCTACACATCTAGGTCTTACCAATACATGAGCTAGTAGGCTAATACAATAGTGTCATGGAATGGTTAACTAACTCACAAAATTATTAAAGTCACATTCTTTGTTTATGTCAGTACAAATACAGATTTCTAGCCAGGTACAGTCATTAGCACTAATAGTTACACAACGATCTGAATCGGTATCAAACCCAAACAAGACAACAATGCTTTATTATTTCCAAAATATTTCATAACTTGGCTTTAAAAGTTCAAAGACTCAAATGGGTGTAACTTTATTAGTACTGTACTCACGACTGGACTTTTATGCTTTAGCTACTGCAATAACACGGTAACGTTGGGGGTGTAACCATAGGCTGCACTAGCTTGCATATAGATCTTGAAATCTAAGGAGTGTCCAAGAAATATTAGAAGCAAATGTACGCCCTTTTATAATACGGCCTAACCCAAACCATCACCATTACATTCTGCCTTTTGATTCTACGGTGACAACACGTTACAAAAGAACATAAGAAAAAGAAATATCCTAACCCAGTCGATTTATTCAATAGTATAGAACCATACACAAGAATCTATATACTGTTAAATCTAATCCTCGTATTCCTAGAAAAAGCCTATCATTGTTTTTGGCATTACAGTACAGTACTATACTATAGTTTTTCCCTTATTCCTAGACAGTCAATATGATATTCTATTTGTTATGATTGCAATGAGAATGAGAAGTACTGGAACATTAGTGCAGTACTGTACTTTCATTGCAATTACTGTACAACTGCCAGATCTGTTAATCGGTTATTATTCAGAAAAGGCTCGCAAGCTCTCGGTCACAACGGTTACGTTCGCATGTAATTTGACCTTTATTTCCAAAAGTATCCTGCGACCAGCTGTTATTTGCCCCCTGCTGGCAATACTGTATATATGATGATGATAATAAGTCCTAGGGGGTGAGGGGTGGGCGGAACCTCCCCTCAACTCAAAAGCAGTCAAATTAGAGATAAACGTAACGGTCGTGACCGCGAGCTTGTTAGTCTTTTATCTTTGCAAGGGAACATGGTGCTCTCCTAAACAGTCAGCTGCACCATATCACAAACAACAAGGGGCGTCACGTTAATCTGTGCCAATAGTAGCATGACGAGCACACTCACATTAGTTAACATATCATAATGATTGGCTAGGAATATGGCAAAAACTATAATATTGGCCACCGACATTGATGAGGTTGATCTGGGAATACGGGCCTAAATATCATAGCAACCGGACTATATTATTACCAAGTTAGTACACACCTTCTACACTACACCAATAAGTTAGTTAAAATAATAAATAACTACTACATGTAGCCTAAACAATCCATTTCTACAAACAACTCTATATGCTTATTGATGAAACCAGCAAATTAATTATTTTCAACCTTTTGAAATCAAGTACTTTCTTAATCAACCCATTCAGTATTAGGACATATCTTCTCATTATATTTTGGCTAACTGATGGCCAAAATACAAGTGAATGATGCGTCCTTGCATACTGAAAGCAAATTACTCAGTCTATAATTGTTTTCAAATGTAAATAAATTATTTCTTTTAGCAAAGGAAACCCACAAAACACCTTACAATCTAACACAGGTACAAAAGAAAACATATGGTTTTAGTACAAACTAACACAACCAAACTAGTAACACAAAAACTCCATTGCTGGTTCCATACTGTTGAATAATATACTATAGTGATTCACACATTGACAATAAAAATGTCAAAATAATCTACTTCAATTATCAGAGCAATTTCTGCGGCTTATCGATGCAGCTTATCACAAAAGCAGTGCATAAACCCTATATTCCAATCTCTTATTACCGACGCACCAATTCACGAAGCTGACGCATAAATAAACAAATCTGACCTCTTTCTACAAATACATCAACTCACAATACCCGTGCATCAACCCAAAATTCTGACCTCTTCTCCCAACGCAACATTTCACAAAACCTGCCCGTAAACCAAAAATGTCAACCTCCGAGGTATTTGAACACACTGTACAGTTAGGTAAAGAAGTCATTGCACAGGTATCATTACATATAACTTGACCTGCAAGGTATCTGGATCACTGGTGTAGTGGTTAGCATCTTGAGAGTTCCATACCGGTACTTGTCAACAGAGTAAAACAAAAATATATATATATATATATATATATATATATATATATAAAAGTAACATGTATAAAGTCAATTATTGTGACCACATTATTAATTATAATATAATTTAGATTCAAATAATTCCAATAAAAGTATCTTTACCTAATTCTTAATTTCTTATGTGTGACAAGTATCCTTTTATAATGTAAAACTTGCAAAATAAACAAACCAAAACTTATACGAACACAGCAAAAAGACAAGACAACTAATCAAAATCGCTACGTGGAAACACTTGTTTAGATGTGTATTCTTCAACACAAAACTTTAATAATAATGTTGAGTAACTTACTGCATTAGGGAGAGTTAAATTGATTTGACTGTTTTAAATATATTTGACTGAGTTTGGTGTACAGTAGTAGCGTACTTGGGTTTGTACATTCACGTCATGCCTCCTCCACGGATCTTTGCGCTGTTCATGAGCGGCTTGTGTTTTCTTTTATTCTCCTTTTTTTAGTGTTGCACGAATTGTACCTATTAACACATGGCGATTCTATTTACTTATCTCTGTTTAACTAATATTTACATCGCGATTATAGTTATTGTTTTGTTTACTGTGTTTGGCAGGAATTTCAGTATTGTTGTCGTGTTTCTTAAATTAAATTTGCACCTGCTCAAGGCATGATAGGTTTTTCACATTCACTGAGAATTGTTACAGTCTTCCTTGAGCAAGGCGATGGTGGATTAGGCCAGCCTACAGGTCTTAGGATGATAATTCACAATACCGTGAATAGAGAACTTATACCCACATGTTGGATTAAAAAAAAAAAAAATTGTGATGACGTAACAGTTTCAACTCCATAGAGTCAAAACTGTTGTCATTACAATAAAAACTAGTCCAATAAGTGGGTATAATATCCAGATGTTGCAGGCTTTGGCCTGGCTTTGGCCTAGGTCACTACTAAATGTAAAAATCAAGATCAATATTACACATGCCGTAGCGCGGTTGGTAGAGCACTCGCCTGCAAACTGTGAGGTTGATGGTTCGAGTCTCCGGCCAGCCAGTGTGTTATTGGCAGATGCCAGTGATCTTGGTGAACAGCGCAGTCTAGCAATCTGTGGCAACTGTTCACTGAAGTCCCTGATCATCAGGGCACCCATGCTAGCCCAACTCTTGAGCAGGGAGTGCATTGTGGTAAAAACTGCATCTTCAATATCTTCTCAATCTCCTGTGAAGTCCATGTCACACAAGCAATAATAGGTCAAGTGTCCTTAACATTATAGTATAGCATTCAATCATAAACAAAATTATATTGTAGTGGCGTCTACAATCCATTCTGATGTAGTTTTAAAGCAGGCAGCTCAGCGAGGTATATACAGTACAGTATTGTAATTTAGCTACCACAAAATGCACTCCTTGTCAATTGAGGAAGGTTCTGTGGAAAAGACTAATACACAATCTCAATAAGTACAGTACAGTAAACTGAAAGAGTTTTATAGTTGGATAAATTAAGTTACCCCATTTTTTATCTTCAAAGGTGAGGCCAAATATTCAAATAAAGATGTACAATTACTCGTAAACGTTTGTGGAACTTTCATGTGTTTCTTTATGTAAGTACAACTATCGTGAGTGATTTATGTATGCAACGTACTTTACATTAAATGATAGATATCGTTTTATAATTAATGTGTACAAAATCACATCGCACACAATCATAAAATCAATTACCATACAGACACTTGCATAATTATGTATTTGAGGGGTCCATACATTTCTGAGTGACTGCACACACACACACACACACACACACACACACAGCTCCATAATAAACACAAACAATATATTTTTAACCTCCGTTACGCCGCTAAGAAAACGTCTATTTTCTGTGCTCCTGCCAATCTTACAGAAAATTTAAGTCACATTGCAAGTCTTCAATTTGCAATCATGAATTCTAAATATTGACTGGAGCATCTTTTATGATTTCAAGGATATCCAACACTAAACCTGCTTGTGAGACACGGACTTCCCATAACTCTAAATCTACCGATCTTTGCCTTCGATTCTATTCCTTTGTACAGGGACTCATAATTTTATTTCTCCGCCTTTTTTCTGAATACAGACATATTACGCCGACATTTCAAATTGCTTTCTTTGTATTTAACTAGCCTACGACCACACCTTGATACGTCTAGAATATAGAGGTTCTGTTTCATCTGGGAAAAGGTGATTAACAGATGGATGGAGAGGTTGAGAAAAATTAGTAATCAAAATAACAAAGACCTATGAATAAAATTATAAAATAGAATAAAAGTCAACCAAAGAAAAGATCCTTGATATTGTGGTGATCTTATAAATATCAAAAGAAAGTATGGAAGTTTTGTTAATGCCTCATTTCCACACACTTTACCCTTTCAGAACAGTTAACGTCTTTTTTTTAGTTTATTCTAGCTATATTATGGTATTTTATGCAGCTTAGGAGGAATCTGTGGTAGGTAAAGGGTTAATTAAGATAGTGTGTAGTCTTTTAATTGCTATAGATCCTTCTCAGTGACTAAAATAATCTAATGGTAGCCAGATTAAATGAAAGAGACATGCCCCGCACTGAAATGGTTAGGGGGGTACCTCACGAGCGCCTTTTCCCTAGTATTTTTTGTTTTCGACAACACTGATCTGGCAGCTTTTGAAATGCACTTTTATAATCATTCCTTTGCCTATTATAGTCTACCACCAGCCTACTTGCCAATATTGATTCAGAATAGTCTGCCATTGTAGCCAGAATAAAGTTGCGGATCAAAAATTTATGATAATGACTGAGAGAGAGGTATCCTGACTAGGATTAGAACCCACTCACCCCAGGTATATTTGGGAGAGTTGGGCACCGTAACCATTCGGCCATGAGCGGTACCCAACTCTCCAAAAAATACCTAGGGTGAGTGGGTTCGAATCCTGGTCAGGATACCTCTCTCTCAACCTGTCCGACATTATCATTAGATGATAATGGCTCTCTGGTGATACCTCTTTTACAGATACAGGCACTCCTCACTTAAGTTGCCTCATTTAAAGTTGTTTCAGTTTTACACTGTTCATTAATTAGGCAACAAGATTCACTTAAATTTGCTATCTTTCAATATTAACTTGTAAATCAGACAAAAACTGTGCAAGAATAATTATAAATAATAATGGTTTAACTTAAAGTTGTTTTATTTAATGTCTTGCACTGTATATCAGGAACGTAACTACAAATTTAAGTGAAAAATTACTGTCTTGATAGCGTAATGGTTAGTGCGCGGAATTTTGGTGTGAGTAACCTAGGTTCGAATCCTTGGAGTACCACATGTATTCATTAGTTTCATTTATTTAATTAATTAGGTTTATTTGTAAGTTAAGTGGTAGGTTGATGATAATGTGAATTACTGATGGTAGAAATAGCTGAAGAAACCATAGTTGTATTAAATCCTTGTGTGCCTGTGATAATTTGGTTCCTTATCAACTTGCAACAATAGAAGAAATCAATGAGTCTGTATTAATCCTTCCTCAACCAATAGAAGATATAATAAGAGCTTATTTTTATCCTTTCTCAACCCTAATTGTTTTAACTAAGTGGTGATGGTGATATCTGTATTACCATAGAGACGAAACAAATAAAAATATAAGAATATATAAATGAAAATAAATGAATATAATCAAATAAAATCATAGAGGTTGTACTAAATACCTTCATCCTTAGACAACTCTAAAAAGAGGCGGTCATACTGATGCTATAAGCCAGCGAGCGATGGGTGCTGATGTCACTGTTGCGCCTGCGATGATGCCTCTGGCCCGCCGTGTGATGAACCAGCTATTGTAACAGTGGTGGAGGAGTGGTGCGCGGAAAGCTGGATACCCTGGGTCGGTAGAACGATGGAGCCGGGAGTCACGTAGTCGCCGATCATCAAGGCGGAGTTGACGGGGAAGTTGCCGCTGCCTAGACCCACGTTGCTCCCAGATACCTGAGGGCAGGAGAATGTTATAGAACACCCTAGAAGGAAAGGAGAGCAAAGTAAAAGAGAAGATTAAGTATTTACACACAAAACTCATACTTATTGCTCTGGAAACACTAAGCGAGGGATCAAACCCCGTGGATCCCAAATCACAGGGCTTTTTAGACTAGGTATCCAGTCCAGACTCTAACTCTCTCTTTCGATCAAAGAGCCGTATTCCTAGACACTGACGAAACCCATAAATGTTGGTTGTAACCACTATAGTTCTATCACAATCCCAGCCAGTCAATACGATACATTAGTTGTTTTAATTGCAATGTGAAATAGTAGACCATTATTACAGTACAGTACTCTAAATTCAATTACAGTACAACAACTATCGTACAGTATAATATTGACTGGCTAGGAATATGACAAAACGAAAGTATTGACTGTACCACCATCGTTGATGGGGATTGTCTAGGAATACAGGCTATGTCCAAAAGATATTCAAAATTATAAATATACTGTATTATGTGAAACGCTATTTGTCTGATTTTAGGGTATCTATCTATCTATCTATTGCCCGACGCCGTGATCCCCGAAGGGGTGGCCACGAACGAACCGCCCCCATGCACCTCTGTCCCCAGTCAGTCGACGCCCCTCCCCCCAACCAGCACCGCCTTCGTTCATGTAGTTCCTCACTCCATCCTTCCACCTCATATTCGGTCTACCTCTCCCCCTCTGTCCCTCCACCTCGCTCTCGTACACCCTCTTAGTCATTCTCTCGCTTTCCATACGTTCCATATGGCCGAACCATCTCAAGTTGTTCCTTTTCACACTTTCCAGCACATCTACCTCCACACCACACCTCCTTCTTACTTCCTCATTAGTCTGTCTATCCCTCCATGTAACTCCGCACGCACTCCTTAAGTAATTCATTTCCACTGCTCTCACTCTTGGTCTGAGTCTCTCAACCAACGTCCATGCTTCGCTTCCGTAAGTCAGTGTCGGGATTACCACACTGTCATGCAAGGACTTCTTCACTTCCATACTGACCACCCTATTTCTTGTTACTGCTTTTAGCGTTCCTACAACCCTCTTCCCCTGTTGTACCCTCTCCCGCACCTCTTCATCCATAGTCCCATCTTTACTCAACACACTGCCCAGATACTTAAAAGAGTTGACGATCTCCATAGCCTGACCGTTCAGCTTCACCTCACACTCTGTGACTTCACCCCTTTCGAAGACCATAACCTTGCTCTTCCCCGTATTTACCTTCAAATTCCGTTTTTCGCACACAGTTCCAAACTCATTTACCAGACCCTGCAACTCCCATTCATTATCACTCATCAGAACTGTATCATCCGCAAACAGCAGTATAGGTAGCTTCCACTCAATTCCCTCCCTTTCAGCGATACACCAACATCCACTGCTCTTGATAGTATTTCTTTCATAACTCCATCCATATATACAGTAAACAACCACGGGGACATCACACACCCCTGTTTCAAACCAACATTCAGGTCAAAGAACTCGCTCTGCTCACTCTCCACACGTACTGCCGCCTTTGCACCCTCATACATGCTCTTCACTGCTTTCAGCAACTTGCCCTCTACTCCGTATATTCTAAGTACTTTCCACAAACCTTCTCTATCCACTCTGTCATAGGCCTTCTCCAAGTCCATAAAGGCAACATACACCTTTTGTTTCTTCTCCAGATACTTCTCCACAACACAATTCAGGGTAAAAATCTGATCTACACATCCTCTTCCCTTCCTAAAGCCTCCCTGCTCGTCGCCTATCCATTTCTCCGTTCTCACTCTCACTCTCTCAATCACTACCCTACTGTATACCTTCCCTACTACGCTTAGAAGACATATTCCTCGGTGGTTACCACACACTCCTCTTTCCCCTTTGCCCTTATATAGGGGGACTATTATGCCAGTCTTCCAGTCATCGGGTGCACTCCCCTTCTCCCATGCTAGTTTGCACATTTTCCATACCCATTCTATCACTATCTCACCACCATACCTCAACATTTCCCCACACACTCCATCTGTTCCTGGTGCTTTCCCCAACTTCACTCTTTTCATGGCTTCCCACACTTCTGACCTCCTGATCCCCACCTCCTCCTCCACTACTTCTCTTCTTCTCCCTCCCATACCATATCCAGCTATGTTTGCTGGCTCTTCATTCCTTTCATTTAGCAACTCACTGAAGTACTCCCTCCATCTTTCGACTCTCTCTTGCTTCTCGGCTAGCATTCTCCCATTCTTATCTTTCACACCCTTACTGTTTCCCTTGCTACCTTCCCTAACTTTTTTGACTTCTTTCCAAAACAGTTTCTTACTCTCCCTCCATTTTACACTCAGATTCCTTCCAAATTCCTCATCTACTCTTCTCTTACTTTCCTTCACTACTCTCTTCACCACCCTCTTACTCTCCACGTACCTCGCTCGTTTCTGTCTCTCGGAATCTTCATTCCCTCTACTACCCAACCACTCTCTATATGCTTTCTTCTTTTCTTCCACAGCTATTCTTACCTCTTCTGTCCACCATGCTGTACCTTTCACTCCCCTCCCTCTTCTCCTCACTCCACACACCTCCTCACATGCTGCACAGATCTCATCCTTAAACACCTTGCTCATCTCCTCCACTTCCTCCATAACTTCCAGGTCGAACCCACCTAGTCGTCTTTCCACTGCTCTCCTGTACTCCTCCCTGACTTCCTCCTCCTGCAACCTCTCCACCCTCCTCACCATTCCACCCTCCTCTCGCCTCCCTCCCGCTCTCCTCACCCACTTCTTTTGTATCCTAACCTTAGCTACCACTACATAATGATCAGACAGACCCCCTCCAATACCCCTATACACCC
>JBAKBP010034711.1:0-20393 GCA_037953745.1 Lithodes maja | reverse complement strand
CTTCTTCCTCCTCCTCCTCCTCCTCCTCTTCTTCTTGTTCTTCCTCCCCCTTTCTCTCCTCCTCCTTCCTTCGTGTCTTATGCCTTTCTTTTAATTTCGTCTCGAATTACCTCCTCCCCCACCCACCCCACCCCTTTCTTTTTCAGCTCCCCCTCCCTCCCCTCCCCCTTCTCTTTTCAGCTCCCCCTCCCTCTCCTCCCCCTTCTCTGTTATCGCTTGTTGCTTCTCCCTTCCTCCCCCACCCCCTCCCCCTCTTTCCCTCCCTGCCCCCTCATGTTGCTATCCCCCTCCCCCCCCCTTCCCCACTATCTTTTTCTCACTCCACCCCGTCTTATTTTTGCTTAGTTTTACTCTACCCCCTTTATTATTTATATCCCCACCATTTCTTCCCACTCCCTCTCCTCTTACCCCCCTTAATATCCCCTCCCTCTCTTTAGTCTCCTTCCCCCTCCTTTCTCCCCCCTCCCTCCCTCCCCTCTGTCTCCCTCTCTCTTATATGACATTTTTCCCTCCCTCCTTCCTGCCCTCCAAATATTTTCTTTCTTTTCCTCTTCCCCTCCCTCCCTTCTGTCTCCCCTCCCCCTCCCTCCCTTCTATCTCTCTCTCCTCCCTCCTCATATGACTTTTTCCCTCCCTCCCTCCCTCCAATTCTTTCCCTTCTTTTCCTCCCCACCTCCCTCCCTGCTTTCCCCCCTCCCTCCCTTCTGTCTCTCCTCTCCTTCCTCCTCATATTACTTTTTCCCTCCCTCCCTCCCTCCCTTCTGTCTCTCTCCTCCCTCCTCATGTGACTTTTTCCCTCCCTCCCTCCCTCCCTTCTGTCTCTCTCCTCCCTCCTCATGTGAATTTTTCCCTCCCTCCCTCCCTCCAATTCTTTTCCTTCTTTTCCTCACCCTCCTCCACACCCCCAACCCTTCAGAAGGAATTTCGCTACTTTTTTGTTCGGTCTCTCCACTCTTTTTAACCCTTTCCTTTTTTTTCCCCCCAGCTTCGAGACATTTTTCCCCGCCCATCTTAATTGCTTCAACTTTTACTGTGGCGCCAATTTTCCACGTTTCAAAAAATCGGCTATTTTGAGGGGTTTTCGGACTTTCTTTCCTTTCCTACCCGCGCGCTCCGGTCTGTACTTATCGCCCGGGCGTCTTTTATTAAAGTTTGCCCCGGGTTTTTCCCCCGTCTTGTTATTTTCGTCTCCGTTTTCTTTTCTTCGACTCTTCGGCTCGTTGAAGGTTCGGAACGCTAGGACCGTTTTTGGCCGTTAAAACCGTTATTTTTGGCACTGTTAGTTTTGTAATTTAAGATCGTTGCTTTTGGCCGTTAAAACCGTTAGTGTTTAGCATTTAGGATCCTTAATTTGACACTGAAGATCTACTGCAGTTAGTTTTGTAAGTTAAGATCGTTACTTTTGGCAATTAAATTCGTTATTTGGGGTATTAAGAACCGTTATTTTTGACACAGTTAGTTTTGTAAGTTAAAATCGTTGCTTTTGGCAGTTAAAACTGTTAGTGTTTAGCATTTAGGGTCGTTAATTTGACACTGAAGACTTATTGCAGTTAGTTTTGTAAGTTAAGATCGTTTCTTTTGGCCGTTAAAACCGTTATTTTTGTGCATTTAGGGCCGTTATTTTTGGCACGGTTAGTTTTGTAAGTTAAGATCGTTCATTTTGGCAGTCAAAAACCGTTATATTGAGCATTTAAGAGCGTTGGTTTTTACATCTTTACTCATGACAGTTCAATTGTAACTGCTATTTGGGGCATTTAAGACCGTTACATTTGGTACTTAAGACACATTGAAGTTATTCTTGGCAAAGGTGATCGTTGATTTTTATTTGGGCACTCAATTAATTTTTTGAAGTTAACTCTTTTGGAAACTTCAGACTTTTGTTTTGTTTTTTTGTTTTGTTTTTTGTCACATACGTTGTAGTCAAATATATACAAAAGGAGTGTTTTGGTTACTTAAAGGTGGGGGCTCATGGGTTGAGGTAAACATGGACAAATAATCGCCAACCTGCATATAATTATCTTGTAAAATGGAATGTCACTGAAATAATTATTAACAATGGTATAAAGGATTTTGCGGATAGTCTATACCGGGCCTGTGACGTCATAGTTACGTCACACCAGTATCCTTAGCCTAGACTGGATGGTGGACTTACACTCTTGTGACGTCACAGGCCCGGTATAGACGATCCACAAAATCCTTTATACCATTGTAAATAATTATTTCAGTGCCATTGCATTTTGCAAGATAATTATGTACAGCTTGGCGATTATCATTCCATGTTTATCTCAACCCATGAGCCCCACCTTTAAGAACTTTATCTACCAATTATTTGGGGAGTTCAAAGTACTGTTTTGATAGGTAATAGCAATTATTTTCACCGTTAAGACCGTTACTTAGACAGTTAGGAACGTATTTTGAGTGCTGCGAACGCTTTTAACAATTCCTAACATTTTAAAAGTCACGAAAGTTTTGGGCAGTTAGTGGAAACTTTTTTGTTTTCTTATTTACGAACTTATTTGGCAGTTAGGACCACCCTGGTGACAGTTAAGATTTTTTTTGAAAGATACGAATGTTTTGCCATACAGTTTTTGGCAGATACGAACAGTGTGGGCAATTGACCAATTGCGAGTTTCACCCTATAAGGAAGTTGGAGCCGTGAACATTGATATTAAAGAGAAATGCATGAATAATGTGGGTTTCTGAAGGATAAAAAGAAGGATCAATTTGGTTTTATGTATTTATATATGTATTATGACCGTATTTTATGTATTTATATATGTATTATGACCGTATGTTATGTATTTATAGATGTATTATGACCGTATTTTAGCTGATAATTCTGCTAAATATTGATGGCCACAGCTCCAACTTCCTTATATTGATGGCCACAGCTCCAACTTCCTTATATTGATGGCCACAGCTCCAACTTCCTTATATTGATGGCCACAGCTCCAACTTCCTTATAGACCAACACTCGCAAGTGGTCAATTACGAACGTTTTTTAGCAGTTAAGAACAATATGTTGGCAGTTAAGACCGTTTCAGGCAGTTAAGAACTGTATGTTGTCAGTTACGAACAGTTTGGGTAATTATGAATGTTTTTTGGCAGTTAAGACCGTTATTTAATGCTATTTTTGACAGATACGAACAGTTTGGGCGGCAATTACGAACGTTTTTGGCCGGTAAGAACACTTTTGGCGGCAATTACGAACGTTTTTGGCAGTTAAGACCGTTATTTTTTGGCAGTTACGAAGGTTTTTGCCAACTGCGCCAATTCCAACGGTCTCTTGCGGATATTCTTGTGATGGCTTTTTAATTTGCTGGGTGTGCAGTAATTTAACGCGGGAAACTGTCTTTCTTTATTTGCTTGCTTTCTTTTCTTTGTTTCATTCATTTCTTTCTTTATTTAATTTTCTTTATTTTCTTTATTTATTTTATTCATTTGTTTTGTTTGTTTTTGTATTGGCTGTCTTTATTTTGCTTTTTATATATATTGTATTTCTGTATTTCCTTTATTTTAGACTATTTTCTTTCTTTATATTTCCTTTCTTTCTTTTCTTTTCTTTAATGATTTTTTGTCGTTATTATAATTTTATTTCGGATATTTTTGTGATGGCTTTTTAATTTGCTGGGTGTGCAGTAATTTGAAACTTTATTTTCTTTATTTCTTTAAGCCGCTGTCACACGAGCGCTTTTTCCGTCAATTTTCCAGGAGCAAGTTTATTCTCGTTATATTTCGGGACTTTTTTCAACTGGTATCGGTAACTAGACTGAAGGCAGAGTATGTTAGGCGGCTGTATTCTGATAAAGTGTAATATTTGAAGCTGCCAGACCATAATTGCCCGTAAATATTGCTCGAAAAATGGCTCGTGTCACTCCAGCTTAACTCATATTATTTTCTTTGTCTATTTGTTTTATTAATTTTAGTTGTATTTTTGTTTTATTAATTTTAGTTGTATTTTTCTTTATTTCCTTTTTTGTTTTTTTAGACTTGGTTTCTGTATTTTCTGTATATATATATCATTATAACTATCTATCAAGCTATCTATCTATATATCTATCTAACTAGCTAACTGACTATGAAACTATCTATCTATCTATCTATCTAATTATCATTTTAACTATCTATCTATCAAGCTATCTAAACTATCTATCTATCTATCAAGCTAACTATCTATATATCTAATTATCTATCTATCTATATTTCTATCTATCTATCATTTTAACTATATCTATCAAGCTATCTAAACTATCTATCTATATATCTATCTATCTATCTATCAAGGTTAACTATCTATATTTCTATCTATCTAACTATCTATCTATCAAGCTATCTAACTATTCCAAAACTAATATCCACTTCTCTCTCTCACCCACAGTCCATAATGAACATGAGCGAAGATGACCCGCGTCGGGTGGAGGAAATACGCAAAATACGCTATTAATATAACTATTTATAGGGGGCCCACCTCGCTTTTTGTCTCTCTTTCTCTCTCCCTCTCTCTCTTTGGCTTGTATCCATTCGGCCCCATTCAGCCTACTGTTTTAAGACGTTTACCCCCATCCAGGTGTCAATATTATCCCAGCATATATATATTTTTGTTTTGACAGCAAGCTAAATTTGTACATTTTTCGATAGAAAAATGTCTCCGGCGAAGCCGGATTTCTCCATACAATGCTAGCTCGCTATCGCTCGCCAGGACGAAATCGACACCTGGATGGGGATAAACGTCTATCACACTATTTAACTAGCTACTTGACTATTAAACTATCTATCTATCTATCTATCTATCTATCTAGCTAACTAACTATTCTAATAATTTTTTTTTTCTATTTCACAGTACATAATGAACATGAGCGAAGATGATCCGCGTCGGATGGAGGAAATACGCAAATACGCCGCGATTTACGGGCGCTTCGATTGTAAACGGAAACCGGAAAAGCCGTTGACGCTGCATGAGGTGGGTGGAAAGCAAACATCAACAGAGGTATTGAGCTTGTGTTGTGGAGACTGTTTGTGAGAGAGAGAGAATGAAGTTGTGGGTGTGTGGGTGAGAGATCGTGTGTGAAGTTGTGTGTGTGTGTGTGTGACAGAGAGAGAGAGAGAGTGAGTGAGAGGTTATGGGGGGTGCGTGTGTGTGTGTGTGTGAGAGAGGGAGAGAGAGAGAGAGAGAGAAGTTATGAGGGGGTGTGAGTGAGTGTGAGAGAGATTGTGTGTGGGTGAAAGAAAGAGAGACATTGATTGTGTGTGGGTGAAAGAAAGAGAGACATTGATTGTGTGTGGGTGAAAGAAAGAGAGACATTGATTGTGTGTGGGTGAAAGAAAGAGACATTGATTGTGTGTGGGTGAAAGAGAGAGAGACATTGATTGTGTGTGGGTGAAAGAGAGACATTGATTGTGTGTGGGTGAAAGAGAGAGAGACATTGATTGTGTGTGGGTGAAAGAGAGAGAGACATTGATTGTGTGTGGGTGAAAGAGAGACATTGATTGTGTGTGGGTGAAAGAGAGAGAGACATTGATTGTGTGTGGGTGAAAGAGAGACATTGATTGTGTGTGGGTGAAAGAGAGAGAGACATTGATTGTGTGTGGGTGAGAGAGAGAGAGACATTGATTGTGTGTGGGTGAAAGAGAGAGAGACATTGATTGTGTGTGGGTGAAAGAGAGACATTGATTGTGTGTGGGTGAAAGAGAGAGAGACATTGATTGTGTGTGGGTGAAAGAGAGAGAGACATTGATTGTGTGTGGGTGAAAGAGAGACATTGATTGTGTGTGGGTGAAAGAGAGAGAGACATTGATTGTGTGTGGGTGAAAGAGAGACATTGATTGTGTGTGGGTGAAAGAGAGAGAGACATTGATTGTGTGTGGGTGAGAGAGAGAGAGACATTGATTGTGTGTGGGTGAAAGAGAGAGAGACATTGATTGTGTGTGGGTGAAAGAGAGAGAGACATTGATTGTGTGTGGGTGAGAGAGAGAGAGACATTGATTGTGTGTGGGTGAAAGAGAGAGAGACATTGATTGTGTGTGGGTGAGAGAGAGAGAGACATTGATTGTGTGTGGGTGAAAGAGAGAGAGACATTGATTGTGTGTGGGTGAAAGAGAGAGAGACATTGATTGTGTGTGGGTGAAAGAGAGAGACATTGATTGTGTGTGGGTGAAAGAGAGAGAGACATTGATTGTGTGTGGGTGAAAGAGAGAGAGACATTGATTGTGTGTGGGTGAAAGAGAGAGAGACATTGATTGTGTGTGGGTAGAGAGAGAGAGACATTGATTGTGTGTGGGTGAAAGAGAGAGAGACATTGATTGTGTGTGGGTGAAAGAGAGAGAGACATTGATTGTGTGTGGGTGAAAGAGAGAGAGACATTGATTGTGTGTGGGTGAGAGAGAGAGAGACATTGATTGTGTGTGGGTGAAAGAGAGAGAGACATTGATTGTGTGTGGGTGAAAGAGAGAGAGACATTGATTGTGTGTGGGTGAAAGAGAGAGAGACATTGATTGTGTGTGGGTGAGAGAGAGAGACATTGATTGTGTGTGGGTGAAAGAGAGAGAGACATTGATTGTGTGTGGGTGAAAGAGAGAGACATTGATTGTGTGTGGGTGAAAGAGAGAGAGACATTGATTGTGTGTGGGTGAAAGAGAGAGAGACATTGATTGTGTGTGGGTGAAAGAGAGAGAGACATTGATTGTGTGTGGGTGAAAGAGAGAGAGACATTGATTGTGTGTGGGTGAGAGAGAGAGAGACATTGATTGTGTGTGGGTGAAAGAGAGAGAGACATTGATTGTGTGTGGGTGAAAGAGAGAGAGACATTGATTGTGTGTGGGTGAAAGAGAGAGAGAACATTGATTGTGTGTGGGTGAGAGAGAGAGAGACATTGATTGTGTGTGGGGTGAGAGAGAGAGAGACATTGATTGTGTGTGGGTGAAAGAGAGAGAGACATTGATTGTGTGTGGGTGAGAGAGAGAGAGACATTGATTGTGTGTGGGTGAAAGAGAGAGAGACATTGATTGTGTGTGGGTGAAAGAGAGAGAGACATTGATTGTGTGTGGGTGAGAGAGAGAGAGACATTGATTGTGTGTGGGTGAAAGAGAGAGAGACATTGATTGTGTGTGGGTGAAAGAGAGAGAGACATTGATTGTGTGTGGGGTGAGAGAGAGAGAGACATTGATTGTGTGTGGGTGAGAGAGAGAGAGAGACATTGATTGTGTGTGGGTGAGAGAGAGAGAGACATTGATTGTGTGTGGGTGAAAGAGAGAGAGACATTGATTGTGTGTGGGTGAAAGAGAGAGAGACATTGATTGTGTGTGGGTGAAAGAGAGAGAGACATTGATTGTGTGTGGGTGAAAGAGAGAGAGACATTGATTGTGTGTGGGTGAGAGAGAGAGAGACATTGATTGTGTGTGGGTGAAAGAGAGAGAGACATTGATTGTGTGTGGGTGAAAGAGAGAGAGACATTGATTGTGTGTGGGTGAAAGAGAGAGAGACATTGATTGTGTGTGGGTGAAAGAGAGAGAGACATTGATTGTGTGTGGGTGAGAGAGAGAGAGACATTGATTGTGTGTGGGTGAAAGAAGAGAGAGACATTGATTGTGTGTGGGTGAAAGAGAGAGAGACATTGATTGTGTGTGGGTGAAAGAGAGAGAGAGAGATTGATTGTGTGTGGGTGAGAGAAAGAGAGACATTTATTGTGTGTGGGTGAAAGAGAGAGAGACATTGATTGTGTGTGGGTGAAAGAGAGAGAGACATTGATTGTGTGTGGGTGAGAGAGAGAGAGACAGATTGATTGTGTGTGGGTGCGTGTGTGTGAGAGAAGGAGGGTATGTGTGTGAGATCGTATGTGTGAGAGAGAGAGAGATATTGTGTGTGTGTGGGTGCGTGTGTGTAAGAGAAGGACGGTATGTGTGTGAGATCGTATGTGTGTGAGAGAGAGAGAGAGAGAGAGAGAGAGAGAGAGAGACATTGATTGTGTGTGGGTGCGTGTGTGTGAGATCGTATGTGTGAGAGAGAGAGAGATATTGTGTGTGTGTGTGAGAGAGAGAGAGAGAAAGAGGTAGAGGTAGTGGGAATGCATTAAGCAGGCACATTATTTGTGAAATATTCTGTAGATAGATGTAAAAGATATTGATGAAACAAACTGTCATACTATAGGAAACAAAGTTGTATATATATATATATATATATATATATATATATATATATATATATATATATATATATATATATATATATATTATTTCCATATTTCAATCAATTTAATAGTCTCTAATTTTTTATCCAACTCTCACTTTCATCTAGTTAGCTACTCTTTTATAATATACAGTTTTATATATTTCATAGATCTATGTAGTGTTATAGATATGTGTATTTATATATATATATATATGTATGTACTATTATAGACTTATGTAATTATTATAGATCTATGTCATTTTTGGATCTACGAAATTTTATAGATTTGTGTAATTTTATAGGTCTCTTTCCGCTCAGTGCCTAGATATTTATTGTAAAGGGAATACATTATCAAATTGACAAGGGACTGGAGTTCTCGGAAAGGGGCTCCACTCCTGATGCTATTCTTGACTTACAGTGTGCTGGCTTAATAATCCAGAAGGGTTGATAGCCTCTGAAGTCCTATTTTAACTTACCATCAAGAAGGGACTGGAAATCTCGAAAAGAGGCTCCAATCCTAACGTTATTCCTGACTTACAGGGTGCTGGCTTAATAATCTAGAAGGGTTGATAGCCTTTGAAGTCCTATTCTAACTAACTAATTATCATATTAATATGTACCCGTCTTGCAACTCAATCCCACCCCTACTCTGTGCAACTCTCCAACCCAAGAGTGAAACGTTACTCTCAAACTTTCTTCTACTCAACAGCTGAGCTCTGGAACTCTCTCCCAGAATCAGTCTTTCCCTCTTCCTATGACTTAAATTGCTTCAAACTCCGTGTGTCCAGGCATTTTGGCTCGAACGTCCCTTGATTTTGGCCCTGTCACTCTTTCAACTATGGGGGAGGCACTCGCTATAGGCAGTTATGCCTTTTGCCTCCCTCAATCACATAGAAAAAAAAAAAAAAAAAAAAAAAATGTGTCCTTTCAAATAGTTTTATGTTGATATACAGTGTAGATAGTCTTTCGTCTACTCAATTACTCTGGAACTCTCCCCTCAATTAATCTTCCCTTCATCCTATGACTTAGACTGCTTTAAACGTCGTGTGTCCAGGTATTTTGACTACAACGTCCCTTGAATTTGGCTTTGTCACTCTTTTGACTCTGGGGGAGACACTCGTTACAGGCTGCTTTGCCTTATGTGTCTTTCTTACACAAAAATGTATAATGTCAGTATTTTCTATTATATTTACTCTCATTCGTGTGTCTATGAATGTATATTTTTCATTGTTCCCTCTCTATTTCCAATTAGTTATGTTTGTTTTATGTTCATCCCTTCTGCAGGCAATTGACCACTTGCGAGTTTTGGTGTATAAGGAAGTTGGAGCTGTGGCCATCAATATAAGGAAGTTGGAGCTGTGGCCATCAATATAAGGACGTTGGAGCTGTGGCCATCAATATAAGGAAGTTGGAGCTGTGGCCATCAATATTTAGCAGAATTATCAGCTAAAATACGGTCATAATACGTTTATAAACACGTAAAACCAAATTGATCACACATTTTAACCATTAGAAACCCACATTATTATTGCATTTCTATTTAATATCAATGTTCACGGCCCCAATGGCTTCCTTATAGCCTGAAACTCGCAAGAGGTCAATTCAACATGTGCACTGCCTTCTGCTGGTGTTGTAATGACTGTTTCCTTCTGCAGGTCCTACTTTTCCTTCTGGGGGCAGGAATCCTCTTCCCCTTGTAAAATTCATCTACTAGACGAGACAGAGTAAGGGGTGAGGGAATGCGAAAGTGGTCCCAGATCCTAAGAACTTGAACTTTAAATGTTGTTTCTGTTCGGGCTCGAGTCATCTCGAGTCAGCCACCTTTGTTGAGTCAGCCACCCCCAGGTATGGGGTATGTGCCTGAGCATATACATACTGTACATACAATTCTGCAGTGTAATTATTGTTTTCTTCCTTCTGCAGGTGTTATGATGACGTTTTTCTTCTGCAGGTGTTATAATATCTCTTTCCTTTTTTCTGCAGGTGTTATAATAGCCGTTTCCTTTTTTCTGCAGGTACTATAATGTCCTTTTTCTTTCTTCTACAGGTCTCGGTGAACGAAGCCGCAGCCCAGATCTGCAAGTACATGCCGGCGCTCCTGACGCGGCGGGATGAACTGTTCCCGCTAGCCAGGCAGGTGGTTAGGGACTCGGGCTATCAATACTCCAAAGGGCACTCTAGGTAAGCTGTCAACGGCATTACAAGCTTTTGGTTTATTTCGTTAGAGCTTTAGACATTGTAGGTAAGCTTTGAAGGAGACTACAGGCTTTTGATTTGCTAAGTTGGAGCTATACAAACGGTCTTTAAGCTTGTTAGAGATGTTAGTGTAAGCTCCGAATATGCCAGAAGCCACTCTTGGGCATTTAGTTTTGGAGAGACTATAGATGTCACAGGCCATAGCGCGGTTGGTAGAGCACTCGCCTGCAAACCGTGAGGTCGAGGGTTCGAGTCATGGGCCAACCAGTGTGCTATTTGTCAGACGCCAGTGCTGTTGGTGGACGGTGCGGTCTAGCAATCTGTGGCAACTATTCACTGAAGTCCCTGATCATCAGGGCACCCTCACTAGCCTAGCTATTGGTGGTGCATGGTGGTAAAAACTTAATCAAACTGCATCCAGGATAGAGTCACTGAAATCTTATTTTTTAACTAACTATATTCAAAAGAAGACTGGAAGCTTTAGGAAGGCTAGGGTACACGTACACCTAAAAGACCATACAGACCATACAGAGATGGCTACCTAGGGTATGAGGAAGCTTGGAAAAGTTTTACTAAAGTTATAAAGCCATTATTTTGTTTTACTTTAGGCTACAATTAATTCAAAGACAATTCTGCTGAGGGAGGTTAAACAAGGCTAGGATAGAGTTAAGGGACTTTTATAGATGCTTGAATATGGTTATTGATACTAATTTTAGCTACATTATTTTTAAGATTAAATCATTGTATAATATCAAAAAATAATATGTGCATTAATTGTATGTATGGATACGTATATTTACAGTATGTAGCTTTCATATGTATTTATGTGTTCCTAATCTTATTATTTCCATTTTTCAGGTCACAAACAGTTGTAGGGAGGGAGGACGAACCCCGTATTAAAAGGTCAAGGTCAGACTCGGGTCATGATGCCGGTGACCTCAAAAATGACCTTCAGTGGAAAAAGAGACAGGTTAGTATTGTGGAGTTTGTGAAGAAGTAAACTTATTTATTGAAATATTAGTTATTGTAGTTTTTTTTAACCAGACCACTGAGTTCCCAAATAGAACTCCCATAGGGCTGGCCAGTTATTGTAGTAACATACATACATACATACATATATGAAGACCGAGTACTCCATATTGCGGTTCCGGTCTCACACATTCTTCTGAAGTTCCACAGGGTTCTATTCTTGGCCCACTACTATTTATCATATATGAAATAATTAAGCAAAGTACAGTAAATAGATTAAGTTAGGGATCAGCTTAGACTTGTTTCTTCGTATGATGTTACTTTTGGTCTATTAACCCGTTTTTTTCCCCCCCAAACAGGAGCGACTGGAAGCCATCAGCGAGGAACTACGCCACATGAGTGAGAGGGCGGAGGAAGTACGCTCCACCCTCACCTCAGGGGGTGGTGACGTGACCGCCCTTACCTCACAGATGGACGCCCTACAGTCACGGCACTCACAACTCACGCTTGAACAGAACGAGCTACTCAAGGCGCAGCGCAAGTGAGTTCAAAATGCTCCTTGTGTGTGTGATTGTGTTTGTGTCTGATTGGGTTCCAGTATTTGTGTTTCTATATACAGTACTTCCTCACAAACAGACTAAATTACTGAACGTACACTAAATTACTGAAGACGCTCTATAATCTCGACACTCACAACTCGCTCTTGAACAGAACGAGTTCCTCTAGGCGCAGCGCAAGTAAATTCAAAGGTCCCTGACTCCCTGTGCGCTTGTGTGTGTTTGTATGACTGCGTAGGTTGTTGGTTTTTAGTTCTCTAGACTGTACATTATCTTACATTTGGAATCCCATTACGACATCAGACAGTACACTAGGACCATACAGCTGGGAAAGTGTAGATAGCAGAGAAGGGGTGTTGTAGATAGAGGAAGCTGTTGGAATGGCTTTGGTATGTGTGTTATTAGTCTGTATACGTCGTCGAGGTGTCCTTCGACTGGGTGCGAGCATGTGAAACACGCGTGGTAAGAAAAACGCATAATATATAATTATCTACTTATATCTTTATTATTTTATTTATTTATTTATTAGATATTAATTAGTGCTCTATTCTTGCCGTTAGCTGATTCATGATCTTTGGGTTGGGATTGGTTTGTCTTATACACGGGCTCTCACTAACACTGCCGTACAAACGAGGGAATTAAGTGAATGCTAAGATATCTGTATATATATTTATTAATTTTCATATTTTAATGACTCGTGTTGTTGTTGTTGGTGTTGGTGTTCCCCAGGCTGTCTGACCGAACAGCCGCAAGGTCCCGAGCAAGGCCAAGGCCATAACCGAGCGCCCCCACAGAACCCTTCCTGCATACCACTAAGAAAGCCCAGGTGACCAAAGCCGCTCCCAGGCGTGGAGCTGAGGAGGGCGCGAAAACGCCCGGGACACCGAAGCCCCACCCAAGGCCCTGTGCCCCTCAACAATTATGAAGGGAAATTTGGGGGCAAAGGAAAAATGTGACACTTTGGCTCCCAGTCTGCCAACCTCTAGGTTGGCAGTAGGGAGGTCATTCCACGGAAGAGACGCCGCCACTTGATATCTAGAAAATGTATAAGTACCAGTCAGAATAAGCTATGGCCTATGGGTATGGCAGAGAACGCTCAACTCTCTCTCTGATAGACCAACCAGTGTATGCTGCCATTATTTTTTAAATATTTAAATGCAGATATGATATACCAGGTGAAGTGCAAAGCGTTTGTGTAAAGCATTCGTGAAGAGTAATCTTGTGGAATGCATATTTTTATTGTTATACTTTTTTGTGATGTTAATTATATTGAGGTATTTCCCTTACTGTTTTGCTCAGTTTTAGGTTAGTTATTTCATCATGGTTATTTATTGCCATTTAATTTGTTATATTTTTTTTAGTTTACGATTTATTTTTAAGATTTATTTATTTATTTATATACTGTATATATATATATATATATATATATATATATATATATATATATATATATATACTGTATGTATATATATATATATATATATATACTGTATAATATACAGTATGTATGTATATATGCGTATTATACATTGGAAACACCTGTGATTTTAGCTCGTAATCCCCTTAACTTTGGCTAGCATTAAACGATTTTCTTCAGTTTAGGAGAGACGTGTGGGTGTCAAACGGTTCTTTACTCGGATTCCCAAGGACCTGGCGAATAAAATCGTCTACTATTAACCCAAAGTATAATCAATTTGACTCTTATACTATCCTAGGTTCGAATCCTTGGAGGACCACATGTATTCATTAGTTTCATTGATTTCATGAATTAGGTTTACTTGTAAGTTAATTGGTGGGTTGGTGATGATAGGAATTTAGGTACTGAGGTATTTTGTATGAAAAATGCTTAATATATTTGTAAATTTATGCTTATCCTATAAATTATTTAATTATCTAACTATTAGCAGATGCTATTTAGTTATAAGTCAATAATTAATTAAGTAAACAAACTGCCCATGTCTGTAATTGTTTTTGTAAATTATTAAGTATTATTAAGTCCTCCCTATGCTCAATAATTTGTTATACACAAAATCAATAAAAATCCCAAAGTTAATTATTTACTTTTTCATTTAATAGCGATTTGATATTGCTACAAATTTCCCTGCGCATGTTAAGTTTATCTAGCATAATAATGGCATGTTACAGTACTTTTAAATATTTCTTTGCCGACTTAAAATTATATAAACTAGATTTTTTTTCTCTATGTGACTGAGGGAGACAAAAGGCAGAACTGCTTGTATCGAGTGTCTCCCCCAGAGTTGAAAGAGTGACAGGGCCAAAATCAAGGGACGTTCGATCCAAAGTGCATGGACACACGGAGTTTGAAACAATTTAAGTCATAGGAGGAGGGAAAGACTGATTATGGGAGAAAGTTCCAGAGCTCAGCTGTTGAATAGAAGACTGAGAGTAACGTTTCACTCCTGGGTTGGAGAGTTGCACAGAGTAGGGGTGGGATTGTATTGCAAGACGGGTACCACGTACCCTACGTAGAGGAGGTGGTATACACTGGGAGAGCTCTGAGGAGCTCTGATTATTATAGTAGCGATAGAATAGTGAGAGAGATGCAACATTGCGGCGAAGAGAGAGTAGGTGAGTGGACGGGAGTTAATTATACGAAAGGCCTTCCTTTCTACTTTGTCTAGGCGTGCGGTGTGAGAGGATCCTCCCCACACATGTGAACAATACTCAATACAAGGACGCACTGTGCCCCTGTACAGAGCAAGAAGCTGTGCAGGCGTAAAGAACCCCTTGAGGCGGTTGAGCACACCCAGCTTCTGGGAGGCTGCCTTAGCAAGACTGGTAATATGGTCCTTTCAAGTGAGAGCAGAAGAAAAAGAGACACCAAGAATATTGAGAGAAGATAAAGGATTGATTTTTGTATTGTTGAAGTGTAAGGGATTGTCCTCTGGGAGTTCTGAACGGGTAGTATATACATACATACATACATACATACAAATATCTTCGAATCTCTCTCTCTCTCTCTCTCTCTCTCTCTCTCTCTCTCTCTCTCTCTCTCTCTCTCTCTCTCTCTCTCTCTCTCTCACGGGTCATCCATCTAATAGACTCGCTCATACACCACATCATTAATATAATCTCTCATCCTCTTTTTTTTAGAACCTGCCTGGGCTATCTGTGAGCAAAAAAAGAGTGAGAAAAAAGAAAGGAGAGAGAGAGAGAGAGAGAGAGAGAATGGCGGGGATGAGAGAAACGTCCATATTGAGTAGCTTTTGTAATTTCAAGGAAGTTTTTGAAACTAACCTGTTCAAAACAACAATTGCAACACACACACATATATATATATATATATATATATATATATATTGAGAATATATCACAAATACATGTGAGCCACTAAATGTTTCTAATCTCTCTGTGGGGATCGAACCGTCGACCATCAGGACGATAGCCGACGCTTTAATCATTAGACTGCCGTGGTGTAGTTGATTAAAGCGTCGGCTATCGTCCTGATGGTCGACGGTTCGATCCCCACTGAGAGATTAGAAAAAAAAAAAAAAAAAAAAATATATATATATATATATATATATATATATATATATATATATATATATAAAGGAGTACAAAGGAAATCAAGCAACAACATATCTAGTGACCCTTCTAGGCTGCTTGTCCTCCAAAACACTGAGGATCAAGTGTCCAAACAGTGGTTTAGAGTGGGTAAGGGAACATTGGAAAGGGAACTACTGCAGTGGCAGGACTAGGAAGTTAGTAGGGGACATATGGGTTAGTAACTGAGGGGAGGATAAAATAAAGTTATTCATTTACAAACGCAGTCAGTCGCGGGTTTGATGCGAGATATTTGTCTAGGCGGAATTTAAATGAATCAACGGTGCTGCAGTCTATAACGTCTCGGGGAAGCCCATTCCACAAGTTGACAACTCGATTGAAGAAGAAATTCTTAGATTCGTGTGAGTTAAAAGATTTACCAATAATTTTGCAACCGTTTCCCCGCGTGTAATTAGATTGGTCGATAGTGAAGTACTTACTACAGTTCATATTGTCGATGCCTTTGATGATTTTGAACACTTGAATTAAGTCACCTCTTAATCTGTGCTGGGTTAAAGGAAATAGATTTAATTCTCTAAGACGCTCTTCGTATGGTTTGTTCTTTAGGCTAGGTATCATTTTGGTAACTCTACGTTGAACTCGTTCTAGCTTGTTTATGTCTTTTTGGTAATAAGGGCACCAGCATTGAACGCAGTATTCCAGAAGAGGGCGGACTAAGGAATTGTAAAGGGTTAGGATTACGTCTTTGGATTTATGCTCAAATGACCTGCCTATAAAGCCAATTATTTTGTTTGCCTTCTTAACAACTTCTGAACATTGTTGACTCGGTTTTAGGTTACTCGATATTGTTACTCCCAGATCGGTTTCTCTGTTTACATTCTTAAGCTAAGTGCCATTCATCGAATAGTTTGCTTTCTCATTTAGGTATCCGATATGTGGTACTTTACATTTATCCGCATTGAAACTCATTTGCCAAATTTGGGCCCAATGTGACAATTTATCTAGATTGTATTGCATATCGTCAACTTGATCTTTTGAGAGTACGCTATTTGCAATTTTTGTATCGTCAGCAAATTTTGAGATTGTACAGGTGAGACCCTCATCTATGTCGTTGATGTAAATTAGAAAGATAATTGGTCCTAGTACCGATCCCTGGGGTACCCCGCTTCTTACATTGGTCCATTTAGATGCCTTACCGTTTATGACTACTCTTTGCTTTCTGTCGCTGAGCCAATTTTCTATCCATTTCAACACACCGTCTTGTATTCCATGCGCTTTTAGTTTTAGCAGTAAACGTTTGTGGGGAACTTTGTCAAAGGCCTTTTGAAAATCAAGGTATATAATATCTACAGCTTTACTCTCATCGTAGAGGTTGAGGATATCGTGGAAGAAGTCTAAGAGGCTTGTTAAACAGGAACGTTTTTTACGAAAGCCGTGTTGAGTATCTTTAAGTATGTTATTTTCCTCTAAGTGATTTACGAGTCTGTCTCTTATGACCGTTTCTAGCATTTTACATACAACTGAGGTTAAGCTAATTGGACGATAGTTACTGGGTAGGGATTTGCTGCCTTTTTTGAATATCGGTGTTACGTTGGCTAGCTTCCACTGATCAGGCATAGTTCCAGACTGCAAGGATTTATTGAATAGTAATGTCAGTGGTTTGGAGAGCTCATCCTTAGCTTCCTTTAGAACTCTAGGCGAGATTGTATCAGGTCCAGGCGTTTTATTTACCTTGAGTTTATCTAAACAATTCAATATATATATATATATATATATATATATATATATATATATATATATATATATATATATAAAATATATATATATATATATATATATATATACTGTATATATATATATAAATATATATATATATATATATATATATATATATATATATATATATAGAGAGAGAGAGAGAGAGAGAGAGAAGGGGGTATTAAAAAACGTCTGAGGGTCAAAAAGAGGCGTACTGGGGGTAGGGAGGGGGAGAAAAAATTGAAGTAAGGTATTTATTCTGCCCCCCCCCCTCCCCCCCCTCTCTCTCCTTCCTTCACTGCTCTCTCTCTCTCTCTCTCTCTCTCTCTCTCTCTCTCTCTCTCTCTCTCTCTCTCTCTCTCTCTCTCTCTCTCTCATAGGTATGTTTAAGGTGATTTTATGGTATGAACAACCATTGTACATATAAAGGAAATAAAACAATCTCTCTCTCTCTCACACACACACACACGCACACGCGCACACACATTATATTCTCACTTTCAAACTCGCACACTCTCTCTCTCTCTCTCTCCCTCCCTCCCTCCCTCCCTCCCCCCCCTCCCCTCCCCTCCCCACCCCACCCCACCCTTTCGCGCGCTAATGTAAACAAAGATGACGTCATAACAATGGCGCGCGCAACCTCATGATAAATTCGTGCTCCTACGCTGTAAAAAATCGTAGAAAAAAAAGGCATAGAAAATCATTGGGTATGTCGATAGTGATTTCCCTTTCCATCCTTAACCCTTTGAAGATCTGATTACGCATAGATTTACATAGATTTACATTGATACACTGACCACACAGACCTTACGATCCCAGCGAGGTGGTCAGGACTTAATTCTAGTAGAGATAGCTAACCCGAGAATAAGGAACAGTGGATGGAAAGGATAGCAAAGAAGAAGAAGAAGAGAGTGAGAGAGGGAGAGAGGGTTAAGACTGATACTAATTGGCCTGGTAATAAACCGTGAGAAAGGTACCTACTTAAATAACCCTTTAATACCTACAGGAATAATTCGTGTGTACGATCATAATGGGTGGTGGGGGGAGTACACACACACACACACACACACACCATATACACACTCACTCTCTCTGAAACACACACGCGAATACGATTTCACACACTCACACACACACATACACTCACTCACTCACTCTCTCTATTATTATTATTAGTAGTAGTAGTAGTAGTATGTATATAGATATAAACAAACATTCTCTCTCTCTATATACCATTAATTTCATTGGGTGGTGTTTGGTGTTGAAAATTAAATAATAAATACATTACAATATTAAACACTATATTTAATGAAGACGGGAAGCAGGCCTGAATTTTATATTCATTAGTTTTTTTTAGTTTTTACTTGAGTTTGCCTTGACTTTTATTTTACGTTTTAATTTTTGTATCTGGTTATTTCCTGTGTGTGTGTGTGTGTATATATATGTATGTATTACCTTAATGTTAATGATAATGATAATAATAATAGTAATACTACTACTACTACTAATAATAATAATAATAATAATAATAATAAGCATAGCAATACCAATATAAGGCTCTCTATGTGACCTAGTTAGAGAGAGAGAGAGAGAGAGAGAGAGAGAGAGAGAGAGGGAGAGAGAGAGATAAGGGGACACTGAGATATGGAGCAAGAGAAAGATCCGCAGTGAGAGAGAGAAAAAAAGAGAGAAAGAGAGAGAGGAAGAGAGAGAGAAAAAAAATAAAGATAGGGCAAACTTTGCCAGACACAATTTCTTACATTAAAAAGTTTCACACACACACACACACACACACACACACTCATGCACACACACACACACACACACATACACAAAAAAATACACACACACACACACACACAGTTATATACAGTATACACACATACAAACCCTCCCCCACACACATACATAAATATATGCAAAATCACACACACAGTTTTCATACACAGTGCACCAAAAATACCTTACACTAATAATCTTACTTAATGATAAAATATCTTGAGTATATATATATATATATATATATATATATATATATATATATATATATATATATATACAGTATATCGTACATAAAACTAGAAGTATGTGTGTGTCCTGTAGCGATGTATGTAAGTATGTGTGTACTTATATGTACGTTGCATTGATGTATGTATGTATATGTACGTATCCATATGTAGCCTTAAATTCCTCAAAACTTAAATAATGTGCGAAAAATGGCGCGAACAATAAGTCGACCGTCTTTTGTTTATTTGTTGTTGTTGTTGTTTTTGTTTACTTGGCGCCTGGCTTCTGTCTGCGGGCGACTGCTTGGCTCCACGCTCTCTCTCTCTCTCTCTTCTCTCTCTCTCTCTCTCTCTCTCTCTCTCTCTCTCTCTCTCTCTCTCTCTTGCTACTGACCATAACCCAGGTGATGTAACAAAAAGAGTTACCGTTGATTAATAGGTAAGCTGGGTAGGTTGGCTTATATTAAGGCCTAGAGTCTGAATATTAAGTAGAGTGGACAAATAGCTGTGTCATTAGAGAGAGAGAGAGAGAGAGAGAGAGAGGAGAGAGAGAGAGAGAGGGAGGGAGGTTATTCACTTTCACTGTTCATTATTCGCGAAAGAAAACATTACAAAAGACTATAACAATCCGAGAGACTGACAGAGAGAGAGAGAGAGATAGAGAAAGAGATATCTGTAACCAGTGCTTTAACCTGATAGATTTGTTTCTCGCGTGTACACAAAAAACCCCAAAAGATTAACCCTTTCTGTACCGGTGCCGTCTTTTTAACTTTATTCTGGCTACTATTAGACGATTTTATTCAGTTAAAAATGGCCTCCAGCAATTAACAGGGTTCGGACTATCTCACATAACCCTTTTTACTACCACAGATCCTTCTTAAGCTGCACAAAATCTTCTCTATATATATAGCTAGCATAAAATTAAAAAGACGTCGCCGGTACAGTCGCGCTAATAAAGTCATGTCCCAGCTATCATTACGTTTGGGTTGCTCTGTGCTGTATTACTGTCTGTCAGATGTTGAATAGGGTGGGTAAGTGTAGGAAAATGTTTGTATATTTCACTCCATATGAAGAAATAAAGCTTAGATATTGCTGATACCAATTATTGATCAAAACAAACTTACTGCCGAGACATCACTTATTAGCGTGACTGTACATAAGGTTCTAAACTGGAGGTGAATAGATAGATACCTATAGATAGAATAGATAGATACCTAG
>JBAKBP010034710.1:0-20395 GCA_037953745.1 Lithodes maja | reverse complement strand
GATCAGTCAACTCAAGGAACTCGGGAGAGAATGGCTTCAGATGAGGGCTGTCAACCCAGTAATTAAAATCTCCACATATCAAAAGTCTTCCGGTTTTAGCAGAAAATTCCTCGAGAAACTGCCCAAACTCTTCCATAAAACCCCTATCTGTGCCGCGATGGCCAGGCCTATAGACAACTGCCATTCTTAGAATTTGTTGATGGAGTTTTATTTCCACTTCCAACAGTTCATAATAAAGAGGGGCTGGGTTATGGCTTATTTGCAAGATATTCACCAGAGATGTGGAGTAGACAACTGCCACTCCACCACCCGGATGATCTCCCCTAGGCCTAGGAACATTTATTATGGAATGGGTTTTAGGCAATGCCGCCTGGATAATATTCAGATCTGACTCGAACAACCAGGTCTCAGTGAGACATAATACATCAAGGTTACGTTCATCCAAGATCTCGCAAATATGATCCATTTTGTTACGCAAGGAACGAACATTCAACAGACCCAGTTTCAACCGGCTCCCATGTGCATTTTTCAGTTTTTTGAACCTACAAAATTGGTGTTCTCAATAACTTTATTTCTCTGAGCTGTCATTAAAGGACAATTTCTACTTGAGGCGAAATTATTTGGCGGCTCCGTAACTGATGTGGAGCTCATACAATTTATACATTTGGGGGAAGTCTTGTTGGTGCAGTCTTTTGAGCTATGAGTACCGGCACAGAAGTTGCATTTTGGATCCTCATTTTTCCGATAACACCTGTCACTGGTATGACCAAAGCCCTGGCAATGGTAACATTGTGTTACCCAGAAGCGATCGTATGCACGACATCTCACAAGTCCAACATACACAGAATTGCCATCATCCACAATGGAAGAGCGTATTTCAGGTGACATTTTTACTACCGCAGTCTTAGTGTGTGCATCACTCTTTTGCTTAGTGAATAGCAAATTCATAGCTAAGCCATCGTCGACCAGGGACTTTATTCTTGGGTTCTTGTTGAGGATGCTGGGAATGATCTCATTATCCTCAGCATCATTAGCAATGCCTACCAGAGTCATTTTTGGCATCATCTTCTTTGGTTCGGAGACACTGAAGGCACTGTCCACCCCCAAACACTGATTGATGGCCCTTCCTCCATCTTCTTTGGCTTTCTTGGATGGAAGTCGTACCACCAGTACACCTGAATCAGTTCTAGTTAACTTGTTAACCGGAACCGAAGCCAAAGCAGTCTCGATTGCCTTTGTATCTGGTGGGCTTACTGGCTCGGAGGATCGGTCTTTTGGCTTCACTACCAGGACCTGATGGTCCCAGACAGTTTTTTTCTTTCCACCATCTACCACCTCAGTGGTGCGTTTGGTCGGCTCCTTTTTGGTCTCTTCAAATGTTTGCTGAACTATCTTGGCAAACAAGGGAATGTCAGGGGCAGCAACTTTAGTCTCAAGGATATCCATTCTGTTACCAATACTCTCTATCTCCACGGCCACTGCAGCAAGGGCACCCTTCACTTCGTTTACAATGGCAGTCTTCACTTCACCAACTAGGGCAGCCGTCAGGTCATCCAAGGTCTGCTGACTAATTGCTGCATCCTTTGCAGCCAGGGGGGTGGTATCGCAAACAGTGCAATGCCATTTAAATCCAGGTTTCTTCTTTGCAATTACTCTGAGGTTCTCATCATCAACATTTATACAGTTAACATGAAAATAGGTACCACACGAGTAGCAGCCCAGTGATTTGGCCTTCCCCACAACCTTCCCACAACTACAACTCTGCTTGCCCGCTGCCATTTCAGTGGAAGTAACTAATAATTAAAAACAAAAACACCTGTATTTTGTATCTGATTAAAAATAAAAGAAAACCCTAGTTTTAAAAAAACGTGAAAATAACTACCTGGGACAGACCCCAGGTAGCGCCGTCCCCGTCAGTGCCACCACAATGGAAAAAAATTAAAATGGAAAAAAAAAAAAAATGAAAAGTGGTGTCTGCAAGGTCACCGCGGGCAGGTGGGGATCGACTTGGCTACCCTTTGGGGGTAGCCCAACCGAGATGCGTGGAGAGACCACGCACAGGATGGCAGATGTGTGTGGTGCAAAAACTTTAACCAATTTTGCACACTGTTTTTAGCTTATAGCAGTGACAATGCAATATCCACGGTACTCAGCAAGACCCTATTGGTTACGATACCGCCACTGCGCAAGCATAATCCTCGATAATAATTAAACAAAATATCATAATAACCCCCAAGACATCGGACTAGTGTGTGTTAAGTATTTAGGTTTTTAATATGAAAGTTATATTACCTCCATCAACAAAGTCGGACGGAAGTTAATTTTTCACCTCCGTTTGTTTGTCTGTCTGTAAACTAGAAACCTCACAAAGTTATGAACTTTTTCACAAAATTTGGTGGGCAGATAAAATATGCACCAAGGAAGAAGTTATGCAATTTAGGAGGCGGTCCGGAGATTTCCACAAAATTTGTTGGGCAGATAGGATATTTATGAACCGATTTTCACAAAATTTGCATACGCCAAGGAAGAAGTGATTAATTTTAGAAGGCAATTCAGATCATATCCTGGAACTCGGATCCAGAAGAAAATTTAAGCCCATGATATTAATGGTATAGAACCAGCCAGCGTAGGTGGAGGTATGCGCTCTATTGAGTGCCCCTCTAGTTTTGTCTCGGTTGATTTGTTAAGAATAAGGTTAGCATATTTACGGTACCATATATGCAAAGTTTGAATTGGTACATTCTTTAGGGTACCTATTTTGATATGTTAATATTGATATTCTCAGATTCCTTGGCTATCTTCATTATCTATTCTTTCTAACATATATCAGCTGGTGTTGTTGCAGAGATCATTGCATGGTTGGTAGGTGATCATTGTTGCACGTGTTATCTCTGGTGTATCTTCAGGTTATCAGTTTAATATTCAGAATGTTTCATCAGTGTCTCATCTCATTCATGGTCACCAATATGTGGTGTGCTTATAATAGGGGCTGCCATCTATTGCAAACAAAATGAAGCAACCAAGATATCAAGTCTATATTCAATAATCTACAGTATATTAAATAAGAGATATCATACAGTTTCTGTTGTCAAGACAGTATTTGTGATGACAATATTTTTTTTTTTTTTTTTTTTACATTCCAAGAGGTAATTTCTGAAATCATGGAATTGGAAATAATTGGAATAAAGTAGAAAATCATCACATAATTGAAAACTCAAAGCATATTGATTGTATCCAAGTTTATTAGCGCAAATTATGTTCCCATGGCTTTTATTGTCGAATTTGTCGCCACCCTACTAGGAATATGTGGCCGAGTGGTCTTAATACTGAATCCTGATGTATCCAGAGGGTGATCTTATAGGGATTGATTTTCTGCTATACATATTGATCACAAAGTCTTCATAAGCAACACTAGTCCAGTTATTGCCACTATAAAAAGGCAGTAAAGTTGTTAATGATTGTTTTTATAGTGAATTATTAAGGCAGGTAGCAATATTAACCCCTCCAGTCCCGACGACTATAGCCGTCAATAGATAAGTCACTCCACAGTCCCCAGCGACGGTTATAGACGTCAGTAATGTATTTTTCTTGTAACTGCCTGTAAATTTTTTTTTTTTTTTTTTTCCCCAGCCTTGTGAAAAAGAAAACAAAAAGGTGAGAGATCCAGTCTTGCCTCATCTCTTGAGGTGAAAAGGTGGTCTCTTCTGCCATTTTTGCCAGTGCTTGGGACTGCTGGGGACTTTTATTACTGTATCCTACGGTACTCAATGGGTTAATATAGTGGAAAATTTAGTGCTATTTATACCAAAAGTTGCTTGGTTGCCAATCCATTTTAAATATCATCACATTACATTCATCCCCATTGTCATTATTTATTATGATGGTACAGTATTCCAGTGGATGTGTATAATGTATGTACTCTTTACTAATGCCTGATTGTCATGTATACAGTATGTGTATTTATCCCATACTTATATTTTTTTTATATAACAGATTTTGGACAGTTGGCAATAAAATAAATCATAACCCAGGTCAATAACTGCAATTACAGTAGTACAGTACATTAAAAAAATAAAAAAAATAAATAAATAAATCTTACCATCCAAATTAATTAGTTTTGTATTTGTAATTGCACAATAGTCTGTGTTTTTGTTTATTTTATGCCAGTTGTACACATGACTACATGATTTAGTAGCCACTCCGTGATTTATGTTTGGAGAGAAAAATACCGGTACTGTAGTAAGATTGAGATGTAAATGTAGGTTGTTATTCATTAGATCATTCATACGCTGAATTAACAGATATATAATACATTACTTCAACACTTTCAGTCGATCATATTATTTTGAATTACATACATAATTCACAGAATGGGTATAAATTGCTGTAGGCAACTGTAGCTAGATTTACAGCACGGATAATGTATTGTATATAAACCGTGGCCCAGAAGCCGCTATATGATAGTTAACAAAGGTGTTATAATGTGCATGGCTTTAGATGTATACAAAAGAGTGCAAATGGTGAATGTAGTGTGCAGGAAGTGTCTTGTTCAAGTGTATAACTTATCCAAGCTAAAGTTTGCATAGACAGATTTGCCTGATTGTGTAAAACTGAACTTTATTGGGACATATAACCTAATAAGACCATTTTCTTCTTAATCTAACTCTGTAATGCTTAACTTTATGAACTTAATCCATGTTGAATATAAACAACTATAATTCTACCCAGACATAACCTAATCCAACCAAATCTAGTGATAAATGTAACCAACCCCAGCCCCATCTAACCACCCTAAAAATAATTGAATTAATTAAGCCTAATCCACAACAACTTAAATTAGCGTAATAGCAAGTTATTGTCTTAAATGGGCAAAATTAAGTCCCTTCTGTAAAGTTGAATATTATAAATAGCTTAAACATACCAAACTTAATTTGCACAGTTAAATGTTTACTCACAATAAATCCAAATAAAAATAACATAAACATATCTATAAACTAGTACTGTAAAGTAGAAATGTGTTTCAAAGTTGTATTAATAATAATTCCTGCATCCTATGCAATAAAGCACAAGAGCCGCCAAGGCCCCCCACCTACTTCTCAAGTTGCATGAGCTGCCATAATTTTAAGTCAATTAATTTAAGACTATTTATTAAGTTTGGATAGTCAATTAATTTAAGACTATTAAGTTTGGATAGTTCTTATTCAATATAGTGTTACCATAATTATAGATTTTTAAATGTTATCTCTGCAGTTGGTAATATGTTGTTTTCTGAATATAAGATTGGGACGAGTAATATATTCATGCTGTTTCTGCTGTATATGGTACCAGTCGGGGGTTGTCAGTACTGCAGGCCTGCTCCCAGTTGTGGACTATGTACGATGGCGCTAATAAGTCATGTCCCAGCTGTCATTACGTTTGGCTCGCTCTGTGCTGTATTAATGTCTGTTGATTAGGGTGGGTAAGTGTAGGAACATGTTTGTATATTGCACTTGATATGAAGAAATGAAGCTTAGATAGTGCTGATACCAATTATTGATCAAAACATACTTGGTGCCGAAACATCACTTATTAGCGCGACTGTACCAGTCATGTGATAATGGTTTGAAATGTGGCACACTACTCACTAAGGCCATCCTAAAGTTTACATTGCTCATCAAGGCCATCCAAAATACAAAGATCGCACAGTAAGGATTTTAAATGACCCTGATTAGCCCTGGTAGACTTGTTGATGAACATGATACCCCACTTCCAGCCACCCGTCACAATACTTTGATGAAAATGTCAGACGTAATGACCGTTTTTTTTTTTTTTATCTTGCTCTCCTTTTCTCTCTTTTCCTGGCTTGTATCCATTCGGCCCCATTCAGTCAATTGTTTTAAGACGTTTATCCCCATCCAGGTGTCAATTTCTTCCTAGCAAGCCAGCATTGTGTGGAGAAATCCGGCTTTGCCGGAGAAATTTTTCTATCGAAAAATTTACAAGTTTAGCTTGCTGTCAAAAAAAAATACATATGTGCTGGCCCGCTTCCGCTCGCCAGGAAAATAATAATACCTGGATGGGGGTAAAAGTCTTAAAACAGTAGGCTGAATGGGGCAGAATGGATACAAGCCAAAGAGAGAGGGAGATAAAGAGAAAAAAGTGAGGTGGGCTCCCCTTAACTGTCAGTAACTCAGATCAGTCAGTTACACAATATTGACATGGAATATAGAGGTCCCCTATAAATCAGAATAAAAGGAAGGAGAGGTATTAATATAGGTTATAAATCACTTTATTATAAGATGAAAAGGATTAACACCTTACGAGCGGCCTAGGCGGTAATTTATATGTACCGCCCAGTGGGGTGTTTTTACCCTAAATAGGGTTGTTTACGTGATCATTTTCATGCCTAAATAAGACCCAGAGCGTAAAACAAGTATCTATCCCTGAAAGGGCATAAACAGAGCTTTCCAATGACACCCCAACCATCCTTGTACGACCACTGGTTTTCTTGCAACGATTGTGCAACACGAGTGCAAAAACCATGTAATTAGGTACTTTCCCTACATAATTCCCTGTGTAGCGAGTGTGAGGGGGATGGTAGGGTGGTTTTCACTTCAGTTGGCCCACCGCGGTGGTGGGCGGCGGTCATAGCCTTACTACGCTCTTCACACCGCTCAGCTCTCTCTCTCTGCAACATTACGTGCTGAAAATGGCACACGACATAAGTTGTGAACCGCCACTTAGTCCAAATTTATTTCACACGACATAAGTTGCGCGCCGCCAAAGAAGGGTTAAAGATAGAGAGAGAGTTCACTTTATTATAAGATGAAAAAGATTAAAGATAGAGAGAGAGTTACTTACCATAATTTTGATGTGAGTATCCTAGGTGCGAGTCCTTGGAGTGCCACATGTATTTGTTTATTTCATTAATTGAGTTTAGAGGTGAAGTTGGTTGGTGGAAAAAACATAATAATTAATCCCTTTGATTCCTAAAATTCCTTTCTAAGCTAAGGAAAATCACCCGGTAGTATCATTAATAAAGTAATTAAAGCATCGTTGGATTGAATTGGTTAAAATACGGTGATTTGAATTGCTCCCAACTGGTAGTATATACAGCAGTTTTGTATTATGTCTAATTTCTTGTTTAGTTATTATGTAACTGCAGTTTAAGACCAGTATATTTCAATTAAGACATACATATGCTTATTGTTTTGTCATAGTTGTTTGCTAAGACTAGCCAAGTAGTACGGATCGGTCCAATTAGTAAGCAAAGTTGATATAAAAATACCAGTTAGTCTAATAAATTTAGCATCAAAATTTATGATCTGATTTGTACAGTCAACTTGTTTAATCCGCAGAGCCTCAGAGATTGTAGTTATGCAATTATATATTATTTTTATTCACTCTTTTTCCACTTTATATATTACAAATGTATTGTATGCATTAAAATTTAAGCTTCAAAGAAGCCTAAATAATATTCTAAGACTGCGGATCAAATGAGTTTTTTGTGAGAAGTTTAACCAGACCACTGAGCTCCCCAAAAGAGCTCCCATAGGGCTGGCCCGAAGGATTAGAACGAAAGGAGAAGAAGAAAGCAAGAGATAATTAAATGAAATCAAGAAGAGAAGTATCTTTGAGGAAACTGGAAATACAATTAAACGTGTTGACTGTACCTATTGACACTGAATGTATTAATCTAACTCTAACTATTTTTGGTGGGTATTATTTATTTTGGATAATAGCTACTAATTGGACCGTCATGTGCACTTTTATTAGTCTATCCTACCTACAGGGAACAGTGAGGTGATCAGTCAGAGCCAGTTTTAAGGGAGCCCACCTCACTTTTTTTTATCTTTCTCTCCCTCTCTCTTTGGCTTGTATATATTCGGCCCCATTCAGCCTACTGTTTTCAGACATTTACCCCCATCCAGGTGTCAATATTTTCCTGGCGAGCGGTAGCGAGTCAGCATATATATATTTTTGTTTTGACAGCAAGCTAAATTTGTACATTATTCGATAGAAAAATGTTTCCGGCAAAGCCGGATTTCTCCATACAATGCGGGCTCGCTATCGCTCGCCAGGAAGAAATCGACCCCTGGATGGGGATAAACATCTTAAAACAGTTGGCTGAATGGGGCCGAATGGATACAAGCCAGGAAAAGAGAGAAAAGAAGAGAAAGATAAAAAAAAGCCGGTGACCCCCCTTAGTGTATGTAGGGTTTAACTTGTAGTATTTTTACAATAAGCCAGAAATTAATTGACCGATCTTCTATTTGTATCATTAAATGACTGTAGTGGAGTAAGAGGAAGGTATCCCCAACATCAACACAACGGTTACGTTTCTATTTGTGCTTCACCTATACAGAGAGTAATCCAGCTAACTCTCACAAACACTTTCTCCTGTCTGTTTCACTACACTTAAAAGACACACTACACTTCTTTCCAACACATTTAAATTAAACTAACGTACCTTGATTTTGGCTCTCTATCACACTTACATCCTTAGGGAGGGGGGGGATTCTTGTTACAGCCATCTATGCCTTTTGTCATTTTCATTCACATTGAATATATACAAATATGTGAGCCCCCAATTCCAGCACCACCTTGCCACCTCTAGTATTTTGGAACAGTGGTCATCCTCTACAGGGACACTGTTTCTATAGAGAGCATACTTTTATTTACATCTGACATGGGTACCATCCAGCAAAATTAAAGGGAGTTCACCTGCTTTTTTTATCTTTCTCTCCTTTCCTCTGACTTGTATCCATTTAGCCCCATTCAGCCAACTGTTTTAAGACGTTTATCCCCATCCAGGTGTCTATTTTTTCCTGGCGAGCGATAGCGAGCCAGCATTGTATGGAGAAATCAGACTTTTTCCTATCGAAAAATGTACAAATTTAGCTTGCTGTAAAACAAATATATATATATATATATATATATATATATATATATATATATATATATATATATATATATATATGCTGGCTCGCTACTGCTCGCCAGGAAAATATTGACATCTGGATGGGGGTAAACGTCTTAAAACAGTAGGCTGAATGGAGCCGAATGGATACAAGCCAAAGAGAGAGGGAGAGAAAGAGAAAAAAAGCGAGGTGGGCTCCCTTAAACAGTTACACTGGAAACTGTTTGTGCCAGTGACATTTGCAGAGGTGTGCTGGTTTACAAGGGCAGTACTGTATGGAACCGAGTACTGTACTGTAGATGAGGAGTGCCACCCGCCTCTAGGTAGCGCCAACGAACTTGACAATTATCCCAATCCCTGACCTCTTTGTAACTCAAAAGGGCCTAGTGCAAACTGGCTGTAAATTTCTACACCTATTTCCTGGTGGACTCCTCCCAATGATAAAAACGTCAGCCCGATTGTTTTCATGCATTTTGAGTTGTAAGAAGTTAAGGGGGTCCAGATTATTGTCAAGTTATAAGAAGTTAAGGGGGTCCAGATTATTGTCAAGTTATAAGAAGTTAAGGGGGTCCAGATTATTGTCAAGTTATAAGAAGTTAAGGGGGTCCAGATTATTGTCAAGTTATAAGAAGTTAAGGGGGTCCAGATTATTGTCAAGTTATAAGAAGTTAAGGGGGTCCAGATTATTGTCAAGTTATAAGAAGTTAAGGGGGTCCAGATTATTGTCAAGTTCGTTGGCGCTACCTATACCACACGTTGATTACAAATTACTACACCATTATATATTACTGGCTATGCTATAAGTAACCCTTTCAATATACCATGATAGTCTTTTATGTAATTCTGGCTATTATTAGACAATTTTATCAAGTTTAAAAAGGGTCTATTGGAGTTAAACTGATAAATGAGATGTATATTACCTTTTTTATTCCTATAGGTCATTCCTAAGCTGCATAAAATTGTCCAGTATTAGCAAGGTTAAAAGAAAAGAAAAACCATGCTACTGAAAGTGGTAATCAGTGTGTCGACATAACTATTTTGACAGTCTAGTTTGAATATTTGGCTTATTGTAAAGAGTTTATTGATGTGTTTGTGTGTTGGCTGGGAACTTTGGTAATGGCTACACCTACAAGGGGCTAATTATATCTATGAACTTAAAACACCTGAGAAGTAGGATATACAGTGTTGCAGTAATTCCTATTTCAGTTCAATTATCAAAATATAAACACTGACCTAACATCATTGTTGGGATAATTAAGTCATGTAAGGCCATACATATTAACTAGATATTTTTTAGAATATGGGCTAAACATTTTCCCAATATTATTCCTTCATTGTATTAGTCTCCAAATAGCATGTACTATTTTCCTTCATTAACCTTCATTACTTTAGTGTTCAGTAAACACAGATACTATTATATAGTACTGTAGTATAAAGTAATTATTTGCAAGGAATTGAACCTTTACATACCTTTATGCACATAATAATTTATTCTCTCAAAATGTTTCAAAATTATCAAATAATATGACTGATGGTATACAGTGTTAGTCTGGCTCTGGGAGTATGAGTGAGTGTGTGTGTGTGTGGGGGGGGGGGGGGGGGGGAATTTCTTCTATTCTACTTCTGACAAGTGAGGCAGCTCTGAAAAGGGCTGCCTGGAACGCCGCCATTAGGACGCAAGACTGAGACAACACTTTGTATGTAGTACTTGGTCTTTAGATTTATATACCGTACATATTATGTACTGTATGTATGTATGTGAAGGGCTTCTCTAAATAATTATATTTTGCTTGATAAAAGTGTAAAAAAAGTCAAGGTATACTTCCCAAAGGTGGTAAGTTTTTCTACAGCCTTCATCAAATAGACTGCACAACAATAATTCACCCAGTCCATATGCCAGACCATATATTGGTGCCATATTTTTCAGCTATTAAAAGCAATTGGAAGCCATATATGAATGTAACAGTGTATTTCAGAAGTTTGGACCGTTTGTTGATAATTCAATGTACAGTATGATTAACCTAACAAGTGCGCATGGGGGTAATTGAAAACGTCCCCCTGTGCTGACGTATTTGAGGTGTTTCCGTCACTAAAATATTCATTGTACCATTAATAGCATTAATAATTATCCATATGCGCCTATTATGGGTTGATTATAAAGGTATTAACCTGAAACAACAATAAAACGAGTGAAAACAGCGTTTGGATGGTCAAAATCGGAGATATAGCCCGCGAGTTGTATAATGTATGGGTGAGGCAAACTGCTTTCCCGCCAATTTCCCCCAAGGCCACTGAGACACAGTCGATCGATACTCTCTCTCTCTCTCTTGCACTCGCTTGCCATCAGTGATGACAACACCCTGCTTGCAACTCGCTAATGTTAGCACGAAAATATACCTCAGAATAAGGGAATAATAGGGAAAATAGGTGATAACTGAAGGAGAGGAGGAAAGTGGGGAAGGAGGGGAGGTAGAGGACTGAGATTTTGCATGGCCCAGGGGCCAAAAAAAAATAAAAATAATTTTTTTTTTTTTTTTCGATGTCAAAAGTTGATTTTTTATTTTACTTACTCTCAAGAGTCTTCCCGCAGTCCGCCGGGGGAACTCTTAAGAGTCTCCCCGCAGCTCCGGGTTAAGAGACCTTGATATTGAAATATGATGTAACTATCCATAGACTTCAATTGTGTTATTACATATTTACCCCAGAAGTATATGGACAATTACACCCTTATTTCAGTAGCATTGGCTCTTATTTTTTTTTTTTATTTTTTTTTTTTGTTTTTTAATCAACAGTAAATATCCCAATTCCTTACATACATAAATCATCTGCCTTGCTTCGAAGCCCCCAAAAGGGAAGGCCATGAAATAAATCACCTCCAGGTGGTTTTCTCAACTTTTCCTTCATAATTGTTGAGGGGTACAGGGCCTTGGGTGGGGCTTTGGTTTCCCGGGCGTTTCCGCACCCTCCTCAGCTCCCCGCCACAGCGAGTAAGAGACTTGAGTAAGAGCCCTTGATGTCAAACTGCAAAAAGTGCCAGATGAGTCCAGCTTTGCAGGGGAGCGTGTCACCCCTACGAACAGTCTGCTGCACAAAATCACCACCCAGAATGAGTGGTGGCGTATTCCTCGGTGCCACTAGAAGCGTGACGAAATCTACCATAGGTCACAGCTCAATTTCACTGTGACATATCCACTAAATAGATTAAGATCATTAATGCTGAAGGAATAGACCTAGAGCAGTCCCTCACCTGGATGGCAGTTGCACCACTGAATGGCTTTTTTTTTTACCCCATGAGGGCCCTAGCCGGAAGCATTACGAGCACAGGAGTGTTCTGAAGAGAGGAACCAGTGGCTCACTGCTCTACTGAAGCTGGCTGCACCACCAAAGTGGCGGGCGGTGGGGTCGTCAAGTCTGTATGCCAAAATAGCAAGAAATTAGAAAAGAATGAAGTTACTGTTTGGTGTGTAGCACTTGTTGTTTTTTGTAAGAATGCAAGAGTGTGTGTATCTTAAGAACAAGCTTGTATTGCTCTTTGTGTAACTGAGACGGATAAAAAAAAAAGGCAGCAAAGGAAACCAGGTGGTGAAACAGAATGTATATCTAGCGATCCTTATACTGTACTGCACTCCACTTAAAGCTCTCCCTGGGAATACTGTACTTACTTACATGAACAGCTGGTTTACAACCTCTTCCTAGATTAATGTGTCCCAATTCCTTATGATTGACCCCAACACATTCATATAATGTTTCCTGTTGATTTTGATGGTTGAAAAATGTGGTACTGGTATTATGGTTAGTTACGGATTATTGTTTTAATTTGTCAAACATACACGGTATATACATACTTACCATATATTAAAAAACAAAAAATCTCCCCAACAGTCTTGATACAATTTCCAGACACATATGCAATCCCCGTATGGTCAAGTTCCTAGGCAAGAGTTAACTAAAAAGTTAATCAGGCGAGAAACACTCCAGAAGCGGATCCGCTCAAAATCCACAAGAAAAAATCGATAATATATTATAATAGGCCTAGATACACGTACACATGACAGACATGTATGCACATGTGAGCCCTGGTCACAAAAACGTGGCTGTGGAAACAGGGTTATTCCCAACTGCTACACAGCTTTTTTTTTTTTTTTTTTTTTTTTTTTTTTACACAGTAGTTTATCCAGACCATCGAATTTCAGGACAAAACTCTCATAGGGCTGGCCAACACAGCAGTTATGTGGGAGTCCCTGGCTCCAGCACCACATTTCCACCTCCAAGGACCAACATGAGACTGCTGGAAGCAAAACACCAGCGTCTCGCTTGGTGTAGTGACTAGCGTCTCGGACTTCCACCCAGAAGGCCCGGGTTCGCGCCCACGCTCAGCGCATTAAAGATTTTTCACAAGCACTGAGTCGTTACCATCCCTCATGAGCAAAGGGATGGGGTAGTAGTACAGGACCCCAATGGAAATACGCCTAATCGGCCTTATTGAGCTATCCTTAGCTAGCTTAGCATGCGCTAGCTTTAAGAACTATTATTATTATTATTATTAACTACAGGTCCTTACTAGCTCTCCGTGCTATGTTGTCAATCACCTTGCTGTGATGCTGGAAAGTGTATCGGGTTAATGACCCGATACACTTTCCAGCAAAGGTTGCATTCTCTGACCAACTCATTGGCCACAGAATGTGGATGATGGGTGTCCCCACCTACCAGTTATATACTATAACTATATGATGAAGGCTATATAAAAAATATCACCTTCTGGAATTCTAACCTGAATAATTTTGGACACTCTTACCATGCAGAATGAAAATTATATAGAGTAGCCCTGTATAGAAGAACTGTACAGTAGCCTACAGTTGTGAGTACTAGTAAGGTTGCACCATTTGAATCTTTGAACATGTTAATCAAGTTCTGAAGTATCTGATATAATAATATTGCCTTGTTTGGGTTTGATAGTGATATAAATGGGTATGTAGGTATTAGTGCTCATGATTGTACATGAACACCCCAGCCAGAGCCAGGACTACATCTCACTCATCCATTCTCCTCTTATTTACCTGTTTAGTATCGTATTTAAAATTGGATTTGAAATTCCTTCCTATCATCATTTTTGTTATGACCTTTTATTAATATCCATGAACACTGTTTTTCGATTATGAAATATATTTATCCCAAATATCTCATACAGGTATTTATATTTTGATCATAAATATCTGCTGATAATTTTTTTACGAAGATATACAGTATATGCCACCATAAAAAATATCCACCTGTAGTCTTTAAAGCCTGTGCCAAAGTTGCCACCAACTTACCTCCTTCATTAACATTCCTGATGATAAATCCTGGCGGTCTCTTCTCTCTCCCTGCCCCCTCTCCTACACAGCGGTCCACAGTCGGGGTCTGGGGTCGAGGCAGGCGTCCGTGAGCTCCAACAACGGTAACAGTGTGGTCAATGGCTCCACCACCAGCGTTAAGGACATCAACATCACAGAGAACCCGCTCAACCACCCCACCGTCTGAAATAAACGTAGCGGATACAGAGGGACCCATTTTAAGGCTGGAGAAATAAACTTAAAGAATTGTATTTTAACCCACATAATTTTGCAACATTGTCAGAGGAAGAGGGTGGCAAAAATAGATATAATGGATTGTATAGGGACCCATTTTAAAGTTGCAAATCTATAATTTGAAGAATAATGTCTGGGAGTCTAATGTTGCAATTGTGTTAGTGGAAGGTAAAATGCTGGAAGAAGAGGGAGTAATCATTTTATTAAGAATGGATTAATAGTGCAAATGTGAGTGAGAGGTAGAAGGTTAGACAGATGGACATAGAATATGTAAAAATGGCCCTTCAACTTTGAATGGATAATTTTGATAGAGAGAAGAGTATTGGGGTCTACTTAATCCTGCATTTTTCTGAGTAGAAGGAATAATGCTGTTCAAACGTATGTAAAGCAGTATTCAGTACCATACTAGGATCCTGCTTGAGCAAACAAGTCAATTTGTATGCGGTAGTCCCATTTGTATGCAATTTCAGTAACAAAAAAAAGACCCACAAAAAGTTAATAATTTTAGCTTAATTAGTTTAGTGTCAAGTTGTACCTTAACTGTCATACATGTTTTAAGCTAAATGTAATAATCTACAGTATTTTTATTTTTTGTGAGTACCAGTAGTATGTTCACCAATTTTGTGTACTATTTAGACCACCGCATACAAAATGGCCAGTCCACCATACTGTAAGCGTCTAACTATGTACGGTAATGAGGCAGCTAGACCAACATGAATAACGGAAGAGGCGTATCCACCTAATGATCCAGGCTGTTTGAGTGGAGAGAGGCAATAGAATGTGTTGCAAAGATTAATTAGGAACAGTTGGGTAAAAAAAAAATAATACTTTAATGTAAGAGCGATCAGTATAAGAAAGTTAGTTAACCCTTTGAGTACCAGCGACGTGTGTTATATTAAGTTATGTTATATTTAGATAATATTATGCAGCTTAGGAAGGATCTGTGGTAGTTAAAAGGGTTGTTTGAGATAATCGGAAGCCATATTATTGCCTGAGGTCCTTCCTAAGCTGTATAAAATTGTGTAATAGTTGCCAGAATATGATGAAAAGGACGTCCCTGGTACTGTACGGGTTAATGCAGCAGAGTCCACCTGGCCATAGAACAACGGAGACGAAGGAAGTACGAAGAATTTGTGACACCGTTTGCCACTTAAATCAAAGAATGCGGATGTGAATAGGTACTATAGTTATTAATGTATCTTGAAATTGATTAAAAGATATATTCTTTAAATTTTATACAGGTTAAAGTATATAAATTGTTGAATATCATGGATGAAAGAAAAGCCTTTTGGATGATATGATATCTTGTTACGGATTTTTAGCCCTTTTTATAACTACGACGTTCAATGTTAAGATATAATAACGCTGTGTAAAGAACTTCTGCCTTGACCTCAGAATCTGATTTGTCAGACCAGATCAATATTGTTTTATTCTCATTCAGTTTTTAGCAGTTTATAAATAGCTTCCTGTGACAGTGACTTAAGATTTTGTGGCTTTACAATATCTTTTTAGGTTAGCAATAACTTAATAAAACCTCCAAACAATGCTTAAAAAGACATAAAAGCACACTTGTTATGGAAGAAAGAAGTATCCCATTAGTCTCGAGATCAATGCATTCAGATTTATCTAGCTTATAATAGCATAAAGAGAGTTGTAGGTACCTTTGCTGACACACACTAGCTTCACATATCGAAACTTTGGTATATATTTCACAAGTTTACTATCTCTAGAGTAAAGCCGGTATCACACGAACACTTTTTCCCTCAACATTTATCCTTAACACTGGTCTGGCAGCTTATGAGGTTAAGATTTGTTATATTTCTGCTACCTAAATTTATCTATCATTAGTCTAGTTTCAGATACCAGTGCAAAATACTCCAGAAATGTTGCCAGAAAAATTTTGATTATCGAATGTTGACTATAAAATCTCTCGTGTGATACCGGCTTAAAGAGCGCCATAACCCAAGCCTACTGTAGGTCATGTGCCGCTTGCCGTGCCAACCCAACCACTGAGCTGTAGACAAGGTAAACAAACCTTAGTGCTGGCACTAACCAAACTTTTAGAAATCAAAATTATGGTTATTGATATCATTGATGGTTTGTTTTGAAAATTTATTTATCTAAGTAAAGAACGCTTACAATGCTGAACCAATCGTGAAGCTTTAGAGAGGGTAAAGCAAGCTAGTGTTGGCAATAACTTTTCTTCAGTATAGAATTGGCCACTGCAGTTTATCATTATAAAGAATTACTGTAGTAGTGTTGGCAATATTTTAACTGTAGGACTGGTTAGTATTTGCAACTGCAGTTTATTTCATTGATATGCTAATTTACTCCCGCCCAAAGTAATCCTAATTTATCCATATTTGTCTGTGGAGTTTTTGAGATGGTGCAAGCAAAGTTTAAAGGATATGGAATTCCTGTATTGAATTATATTTTAAGGGATCATATAATATAGAAGCGAGGAATATTAGTCTTTCTTATTTTAGTTTCAGTACTTTGTTTTATCATCATAACATTCTTCTGCAGGTAACGAGGAAAATGTTTCAGGTGCAATAATATGAATCATGTCACACAAAGGGAACAGTGAAAATAAAGTAAATGTACAGTAGTTGCAAATTATTTTACCCATGCGTTATTAAAGAAGCTGGTTGTGCCACATATAGTCACCTAGTCAGCCTGAACTATTATAGACAAAAGAAATAGTAATATATAGATAAGAATATTACAGTACTCCATAGCATTGCTTTAGGCTGTCGGCTATGAATACAGAATATACAGTACTGTTTACATATATTTATTCCCGCATGATTTGAATAGATCTTTTTATCTTTAATTTTATATTATTAAACCTGTTTTTTTGTTATTTTGTCTTCTGTATATGACATAACTATGAATCTACTTCCCAAGCTTTGTTACTTGAGGTTAATATTGATATGATCTTATCATTTCAGCAATTGAAATTCAGTACCATACTTGTTAATCAGGTGTTTTCAGCAATTATAATTCAGTAATTAATGATACCTGTTAATAAGTTGACTGATCTTAAAATCACCAGTCAACTGAATGAAGGAAAATTTGTACTGTACCATTACAAAGTCTAAAGGGCTCACCAAATTGTAGATGCTCGCAAAATATTACTGTGCATGAATTTAAGTACGATCATGTCATTATCCTCCTTAAGGGGGGATGGGTGTATTTATTTGCTCATTTATATATCTTTTTATATATTTGTTTAGTTTCCTCCCTAGACCTCCAAGCTTTAACAAAAAAAAAAACACCGCAAGTCCCTCTTTCGATAAATTTGTACATTAATTCAATAGAAAAATGTCCCGGCCAAAGAACGACTCCTCTTGAATTACAGGCTCGCTATCGCTTGCTAGGAAAAATTTGACACCTAAATTACACGAAAAGTCTTAATATTGACAAAGAAATAGGGCAAAAGGTCTTGTATGTATGTATGTATATACTCAGGCACATCCCCCATTGCTGGGGGTGGCCGACACGAGACAGAGCCCGAACAGAAACAACATTTAAAGTTCCTATTCTCAGGGTCCGGGACCACTTTCGCGTTCCCTCACCCATTTCTCTGTCTCATCGAGTAGGAGAATTATACAAGGGGAGGAGGATTCCTAGCCCCCTGCCCAAAAGGTCTTAAAATCGCCAAACTAATGGGCCGAACATCATAAAATCTGAAAACTAGTAGATTTAGTTATGTAGAGCAGATTAACCAGACCACTGGTTAATCTGCTCTACATAAGAGCTAAACATGATCAAGAAGGGGGACCAGAAAAATGCCCCATCTCCCCTTAAAAACCTCTGTTGCTTGGGTGGTTGTGTCTGTAAGTTTTGTTTTGTCTGGTTGATTGGTTACACAGGAGTACAGTCAGGTGCAATAGTTGTGGCCCTCCTTCACAACTACACCTTTTTAAACCTTCAACACAGATTATGTATTTTTTTTTCAAGTTCTGGATAACAATAGATAATTTTCTTTAGTATAGAAATGACCTTAGGAAATAAAAGGGTTTCAAATTATATCAATTGACCCTTTGACTCCCTTAGAGCCTTCCTAAATTGAATAAAATTACTAACGATAGCTAGAATAAAAGGTATAAAATGCTTCACCTTAGTGAAGAGGTTAACCCGTTCAGTACAAACAACGGCAGAGAGCTGTCAGTAGATAAATCACTCCCCCCCCCCCCCCCCCAGTCCCAGCGACGGCTGCCAGCTGTCAGTAGTATACGATCCTTGTAACTGCCAGTATCAGGCAGTACCTGGTACCACAACGTTTGAGCACTGCTCTAAGACCTTGGCAACACTTCTCAGCTTATTTCCAAGCCCCCACATGCTGGGAGAGGCAGTATTCCTCCATCTTTTGAGGTGGGAGGTTATTATATCTTGCCTCTGAAGCCATTTTGCCCACATTGCTTGGGACTGGGAGGTACATTTATGCTAGTACCCTATGGTACAGTAGAGGTTAATATCCTTTTGTGTTGTAAGAAGAACCACTCCCTAATCATACTGTACCTTAAACAAGCTTCAATATGAATGTTTTGTGTTTTCTCAGGGTGGGATTTTTTGTTGTTTTTTTCCAAGCAAATACAAGATCTCAGAAAAATATTGAAGGTAGGAGAGGACCTTTGCACCTGACTGTACACTTGTGTATATTCTATCTTCACTGCTGCCGCTCCACCCTCCAACGTCCACTCTCATCACATTCGGAAACACAATCGGAATATCACAATTTGGTAGTCTGGTTATTCTTTTCTTGTTCTCTTCTATCTTCTTTTATCTTAAGCTTCTCTTATTAACTTTTTTAGTCAATCATGATATGGCAGTTTGTTAAATCTACTCTCCAGGGTTCTTTACTCTATTTTTTATATCTTCTTCATTTCCTCTTATATTCTTTACCTTACTCTCCTCTCTATGTATCTTCTTCACACTTCTCCCTATTTTCTCCGTTTGAATTACTTAGCCTTTAAATACAATGGGATCAAATAAAATAAAATAAATTTAAATTACAATATACTGTACTGTATATACAGTATATATATATATATTATTATAATGTTTTACTGTACTGTATTTGGTGTGGTGGTGAGTGTGAATGTTGGGGCTGAAATGTGGCCCCACAAGATTGAGCTTATGTAGGGATCCCACACTACCCTCCCCCATCCCACATTCCCCACCCCCCACATGCCTTGGCTGGTCAGGCCCACTAAAGTTAAGGGAGGTATGGACATGTCCGGTTGCATCAGAGTTAACACCCTTCAATCAGACAACGATGTTTATATTTTGTAAATGCTACAACCAGAGGATTTTGCTCAATGTAGGAAGAGCCTCCATGAATAAAAAGATTAACACATATCTAAATTTACCCTCTAACACTGGACTTATCAAGTTGGCTAAAATCATCTAGAGGTACTCGGAATTAAGCCTAAATTGGCGTCATCTGTTTGAGAGTGTTAAGAATATTAAGTGTACATAACCTTGTATCATCAGAGTAAATCAATCTAGCTCTTGGAGAATCAGCATTTTATGCCTAATTTGATTTGGAAAGAAACTGCAGTGTGATACAGTAAAAATGTAAATAAGAGTGTACAGGAAAGAATTTTTTTAAAGTGAAGTTTGAGCATCAAAATTGTAAATAACTCCGAATTTACAGTTCATCGCTAAAATATCTTGATGACAAAATTCTAAGCTCCCGACAGTAGTTCAATTATCTCCTGTCGCTGTTGTAAATAGTTGTTACAGAGTCAGATATTTCCACTTGCCTATGGGCTGCCTTCTCACAAGAATCAATCCTAAGTATGGCCTTTAAATCATAAATACAGTACTATTGTGTGAGGGTGTTGTTGTTGTTGTTCCCCAAGCTGCCTGGTCGAACAGCCCCAAGGCCCCGAGCAAGGCCAAGGCCATAACCGAGCGCCCC
>JBAKBP010034709.1:0-20395 GCA_037953745.1 Lithodes maja | reverse complement strand
AGGTGTTTTATGTAAATGCTCGTAGCATACGCAATAAATTTTCAGATCTAGAGGAAATCGTGTTTACAGAACATTATGATATAATCGGCATTACAGAATCTTGGTTAAATACGGAAGACAGAGACTTTTTAGCCGAATATACGCTTCCTGGTTATACAATGTTTGAGAAAAGTCGGATCAATAGAAATGGAGGAGGAGTTCTGTTTTTTATAAAGGAAAGTCTTAATCCCGTCTTAATGTCAAAACCTCAAATTGCGAATATAGACATATCTTACGTACTATTAAATAATAAACGAGGAACTAAAATAACACTAGCTTTATTATACAGACCCCCATCTCAATCAGTGCAAACTGACAGTGAAATTTATGAACAAATTGCAGAAATAACTAACATACAAGATACCGTAATTCTTGGCGATTTCAACTTACCCGTGACTAAATGGGGCGATATTCTTACTTCACACTCTGGACACGACCTCTATGCTAACTTGCAAGAGAGTTCACTTTTTCAATTTGTACAATCTCCGACCCGTGGTAATAATGTGCTTGACCTAGTACTCGCAACAAAAGAAGAATTAATAGAGAATTTGAATGTTGGTGATGAATTCAGTAACAGCGACCATCGTACGATAACTTTCACTTTAAAGTTTACTAGTAACAAATCAAATAGCAGCATTGAGAAAGTCCCTAATTTCAAGAAAGCAAATTTTCATAAACTTAAATCAAAACTTAAAGAAACTGACTGGAGCTTTCTGACTAACAATAACGACATAAATACATCTTGGGAGTGTTTCACAACCACTTACCTTAAGGCAGTGCAAGACTGCATACCATCGAAAATACGGCGTCCAGGCCAAAATGATAAGCCCAAATGGTGGAATAAAGATATTTCAGACTGTCTGCTTGCTAAAAAATTTGCTAATGATAGATTAAAATCCTCACAAAATGACGAAGAACGGGTGAAATTTGTAGAGCTACGACGCAAAGCCAAAAAGTTAATTAAGCAAAGTAAAAAGACCCTCGAGTTACATGTTGCGAATCAAAGTAAAACAAACCCGAAAGAATTCTATAGTTATATCAGAAAGAAAAAAGTAGTTACTTCAACTGTTGGACCGTTAGTCGATGAAAATGGAGAATACACCAAAGACGAAGTACAAATGAGTAATGCCCTCAATACCTTCTTTGCATCAGTTTTTACAACCGAAGACCTCAGTGATATCCCTACACCATCGCCGATTCAGATTGATAATTCAGATGTTCTAAGCAATATCACCGTTACAGAGAGAGAAGTATTGAATTGTTTAGATAAACTCAAGGTAAATAAAACGCCTGGACCTGATACAATCTCACCTAGAGTTCTAAAGGAAGCTAAGGATGAGCTCTCCAAACCACTGACATTGCTATTCAATGAATCCTTGCAGTCTGGGACTATGCCTGATCAGTGGAAGCTAGCCAACGTAACACCGATATTCAAAAAAGGCAGCAAATCCCTACCCAGTAACTATCGTCCAATTAGCTTAACCTCAATTGTATGTAAAATGCTAGAAACGGTCATAAGAGACAGACTCGTAAATCACTTAGAGGCAAATAACTTACTTAAAGATACTCAACACGGCTTTCGTAAAAAACGTTCCTGTTTAACAAACCTCTTAGACTTCTTCCACGATATCTTCAACCTCTACGATGAGAGTAAAGCTGTAGATATTATATACCTTGATTTTCAAAAGGCCTTTGACAAAGTTCCCCACAAACGATTACTGCTAAAACTAAAAGCGCATGGAATACAAGACGGTGTGTTGAAATGGATAGAAAATTGGCTCAGCGACAGAAAGCAAAGAGTAGTCATAAACGGTAAGGCATCTAAATGGACCAATGTAAGTAGTGGGGTACCCCAGGGATCGGTACTAGGACCAATTCTCTTTCTAATTTACATCAACGACATAGATGAGGGTCTCACCTGTACAGTCTCGAAATTTGCTGACGATACAAAAATTGCAAATAGCGTACTCTCAAAAGAACAAGTTGACGATATGCAACACAATCTAGATAAATTGTCATGTTGGGCCCAAATTTGGCAAATGAGTTTCAATGCGGATAAATGTAAAGTACTACATATCGGATACCTAAATGAGAAAGCAAACTATTCGATGAATGGCACTCAGCTTAAGAATGTAAACAAAGAAACCGATCTGGGAGTAACAATATCGAGTAACCTAAAACCGAGTCAACAATGTTCAGAAGTTGTTAAGAAGGCAAACAAAATAATTGGCTTTATAGGCAGGTCATTTGAGCATAAATCCAAAGATGTTATCCTAACCCTTTACAATTCCTTAGTCCGCCCTCTTCTGGAATACTGCGTTCAATCCTGGTGCCCTTATTACCAAAAAGATATAAACAAGCTAGAACGAGTTCAACGTAGAGTTACCAAAATGATACCTAGCCTAAAGAACAAACCATACGAAGAGCGTCTTAGAGAATTAAATCTATTTCCTTTAACCCAGCGCAGATTAAGAGGCGACTTAATTCAAGTGTTCAAAATCATCAAAGGCATCGACAATATGAACTGTAGTAAGTACTTCACTATCGACCAATCTAATTACACGCGGGGAAACGGTTGCAAAATTATTGGTAAATCTTTTAACTCACACGAATCTAAGAATTTCTTCTTCAATCGAGTTGTCAACTTGTGGAATGGGCTTCCCCGAGACGTTATAGATTGCAGCACCGTTGATTCATTTAAACTCTGCTTAGACAAATATCTCGCATCAAACCCGCGACTGACTGCGTTTGTAAATGAATAACTTTATTGTATACCCCCCTCAGTTACTAACCCATCTGTCCCCCTACTAACTTCCTAATCCTGCCACGGACATTAGTTCTAGGGCAGTAGTTCCCTTTCCAATGTTCCCTTACCCACTCTAAACCACTGTTTGGACACTTGATCCTCAGTGTTTTGGAGGACAAGCAGCCTAGAAGGGTCACTAGACCTGTTGTTGCTTGATTTCCTTTGTACTCCTTTGTACTCCCTCCCTCCCTCCCTCTCTCTCTCTCTCTCTCTCTCTCTCTCTCTCTCTCTCTCTCTCTCTCTCTCTCTCTCTCTCTCTCTCTCTCTCTCTCTCTCTCTCTCTCTCACCTCCCTCTCATTCTCCTCCACTCTTTTCCATTGTTTCTCTTTTGTTTATATTATTGTATCCCTCTAACCGTTTTCTTCCTTTATGCACTCCATTGTATTCCTATCTCCGTTTTTTATACCTATGTTGCGTTTATTGGGCTATTATAAGAAACAAGTGATGTTTTTATATCTAACCCTAGTATTTTTAAACTACACTAAGTGCTGCCTTAAACCTTCATGAACGAAATAGGCAGAAACAAATTGTGATTTTTCTGAAACTAAATGATATTTATCCCTTTATCACAAATGATCACTGTTATTATCTTCATTGGATGTTTGGTTATCACTTATGGTTATAATACGGTGGTGACACCTGTATTATTAAACATGTGGCAAGGTTGTTACCAACACTATAGTGAACTAAGGTAAAATAACCGTATGAGTGCTAATTTGTGATGAAAGACTAAATCACATTCAATTTCAGAAACATGACTATTTTGTTGAGCTTGTTTCGTTGATGAAGGTTTAGGGAAACATATATTGTAACATTTGGGAAGGGCTCTGCCAACGCTATATTGAACGAAGATAAAAACACAGACTTAATTTGTGATAATGGACTCCAACACTGCATTTGCTACTGTCTATACAATAGTTAAAGGAGGATATTGTCATTGCTTCCAAAATACAGGTTCACAACGTAAACATTATACTGATAGTGCTACGGTCACACCTATTTATATATCGTTTACAATATAAGTTAACTGTTGAAATAATGATAAGATCGTGGATAAAGCAAAACATATCAAATTAAGAAGAACTGGACCCGAGGCCCTCAGCGTGAGAACCCTGGTTGTGATACCAACGCCAAAATAATTACTTCGGCAATAAAGTTCATACTACATTATTTACCAATCTTACCTTTATGACTTGTTATCATATTATTTAACGTTGTTACCGATAAATACAGTACTTCGATGTTTAATATGGCAACTAATTGAAGGTAACATAATAATAATAATAATAATAATAATAATAATAATAATAATAACAAAATATGTATGATGCCTTGCCGGAGTTGGTGGTTGGAACGCGGGACTCAAAATATAGAGTTCACACCGCTCCAGACAGAACAGTTCACACCGCTCCAGACAGAACAGTTCGCACCGCTCCAGACAGAACAGTTCACACCGCTCCAGACAGAACAGTTCACACCGCTCCAGACAGAACAGTTCACACCGCTCCAGACAGAACAGTTCACACCGCTCCAGACAGAACAGTTCACACCGCTCCAGACAGAACAAGTTCACACCGCTCCAGACAGAACAGTTCACACCGCTCCAGACAGAACAGTTCACACCGCTCCAGACAGGACAGTCACACTTCTTATCATCAACAACACAAACTTTTACCATATGAATATTTTCTATGTCTAAACCCTTTTATTACTTTTGATTTTATTTGTTCTACATGTGTGAAGGAGGCAATAGCAAAGTCTGTAACAAGTGTCTCCCAAAAATTTGAAAAAAGTGAAAGAGAGCCAAATTCAAAGTGCGTTAGAGTCTAAATACATGGACAAACTGAGCTTGAAGCAGTTTAAGTCATTGGATGAGGAAAAGACAGATTTAGTGAGAAAGTTACAGATCTATCTTGTTGATTAGAAGAAAGACAAGGGAAATTGGTTCACTCTTGGGTTAGACAGTTGGACAGAATACGGGTGGAAATCTGTTAAAGGGCAGGTATTTCTCTCTCTCCGTAATGGAGTAGATATACACTGAGAAAGCTCTATAGAACATTGCTTCTTGTAATAGAGAGAAAGAGAGAACATTGTTGTGGGTGTGTTGTACTAGTGAGAACAATACAAGAAATTAAAAGTTATATGTAACAGATTCATTGTAACAAACACACGATTGCCTTCAGTTTAAGTATATATATATATATATATATATATATATATATATATATATATATATATATATATACTGTATATATACATATATCATATATATATATATATATATATATATATATATATATATATATGTGTGTGTGTGTGTATTTACCTATTTGTATTTACCTATTTGTAGTTTACAGGAATTGAGCAGCGCTCGTGTTGTCCTGTCTTAGTTACTTTATAATCAATCCATTTTACTTAGACAAGTATCGTAATGGATATTCCCAGTTCCCAGTATTTTGGACTAACATATCATAACTTATGTTGCCCTATTTCCATATTTACTTTTATCCAACCTAGATTTGAACATGTTAATGTTCCTCGCTCTCACCACCTCCTCCTCCAAGTTGTTCCAAGTCTCTATACTCCTATATGGGAAGCTGAATTTCTTTGTGTCCTTACGACATCTGCCCTTCCTCAGCTTAAACTCGTGCCCTCTTGTCCTTCCATTATCCCTCACGAATAGATCTTCCCTATCTACTCGTTCCAAACTTTTTACTCCCTTGAACATCGTTATTAAGTCGCCTCGTTCCCTTCTCTCTTTCAAGGTAGGCAGTTGTAGTGTCTTAAGTCTTTCCTCATATGTCAACTCCTTCAATCTTGGGATCATCTTCGTTGCTATCCTTTGGACTTTCTCTAATTTGTTTATATGTTTTTTCAAATGTGGTGACCATATCACTGCTGCATATTCTAATCTTGGTCTTATCATAGTCATTATCAATTTTCTTAACATTTCTTCATCCAAATAGTTAAATGCCACTCTCATATTGGTTATTATTCCATATGCTCCTCCAATGATCATGTTAATATGCTTCTCTGGGGATAGATCATCTTGTATTATCACTCCAAGGTCCTTCTCATGCCGTGTTTTGCCGATTATTTCAACTCCTAATTTGTACACCCAGCTTGGCCTTATCTCACTTGTTCCCACTTCCAAAACATGACACTTTTCTGCATTGAAACTCATTTTCCAGGTTTGGCTCCATCTGTGCAACTCATCTAGGTCCTTTTGAAGATCCTGACAACTTTCTATACAGGTGACATTCTTCATGATCTTAGCGTCATCCGCAAACATATTCATATGACTATTCAAGTTTTCTGGCATGTCGTTTACATAAAGTAGGAACATTATCGGACCCAACACTGATCCCTGTGGTACTCCGCTCGTCACACTCCTCCACTGTGAATATTCGTCTCGTATCGTGGTCCTCATTTCTCTTCCTATTAAAAAGTTTTCCATCCATTTTAACATCCTACCATGTACACCTCCAACAACTTGCAATTTCCACAATAACCTTTTGTGAGGCACCCTGTCAAAGGCCTTTTTCAGGTCCAGGTAAACACAGTCAACCCATCCCTCTCTCTCCTGTGTAACATCTACAACTCTGCTATAAAAGCTTAATAAATTAGATACACAAGATCTCCCTTCCCTGAATCCAAACTGTTTCTCGCTAAGCACCCCCTGTCCCTCAATGAAGTGTGTCCACTTTTTCCTTATAATTTTCTCACAAATTTTACAAACAATGCTGGTGAGGGACACCGGTCTGTAGTTAAGCGGATTTTCTCTGTCTCCTCCTTTGTAAATTGGTACTATGTTAGCTCTCTTCCATTCCACTGGCAGGTCTCCCTCATTCAGTGAAGATTTTATGATTTCATAGATTGGTTCCACTAACTCTTCCGCACATTCTTTGAGGATCCATCCAGCCACTCCATCTGGTCCCATTGATTTCCTCACGTCCAAATCCTGCATCAATTTCAGCACTTCACTTTTTGTCACTTTCATTTCAGGCATCTGTGGTGTTCTCATTTCTCTATTAGGTTCTATAAACTCCTCCTCTTTTACAAACACTGACTGAAGCTTTTCATTCATAACTTCACACAATTCTTTATCTTTCTCATAGCTGTTTGTTCCAACTCTTAGTCTGACAATACCTTCTTTTGTTTTTATTTTTCCATTTACAAATCTATAAAATAGTTTTGGCTCATTTTTGCACTTCTCTACAATATTCCTTTCATATTTATATTGTTCCTCGCGTCGTATCTTTACGTATTCATTTCTTTTCTCCTTGTACTTATTCCAGTTATTTTCACTATGTCTCTTCCGTGCTATATTCCAGGCTCGGTTTCTTCTATCCTGTGCCTTACTACATCTTATATTGAACCATTCTTTTTCCTTCTTTACCCCTGATTGGAACCTTGGGACATATTTATGTATCCCTTCTTCATATACTTTCAGGAAAAGTCTATATTTGTCTTGAACCATTTCCAGGCTTTCTAGTTCCTTCCAATTTATACTTTGGAAATAATGTTTCAATGATTTAAAATCAGTTTTAGCATAATTGTATCTATTTATTTTATGTCCTTCCTTTCTCTCCTCATTTTTCCCCAAATCCATCTCCATTTCTAATATCTTGTGATCACTTTTTCCCAAGGGACAACGATAATTTATCTTTCTAACATCATGTGGATCACTGGTGAAGACTAGGTCTAGCCTGGATGGTTCATCCATCCCTCTGATTCGTGTGTTTTCTCTAACATGTTGTGTTAACATGTTTTCTGTTACTAGATTCAATAATTTACTGCCCCAAGATTCATTATTATTTCCCGCATCTAACCCTTCCCAATTGACTTCCTTACAATTGAAATCACCTGTTAATAATAATTTATTTCTCCTATTAAAAAGTATTTTTAGTGCATCTAGAGATTCCGTGATTAGTTGATCATATTTATCCCGCTTCCATGCTCTAGTTTGTGGTGGTATATAAGCCACTGCTATATCAGTTGCTTTGTTGTCCTTGTCTTTTATTGTCACTGCTATAATTTCTGATCTATTATTGCCTAGGTTAATCTCACTTGCTTCTATATTTTTGTCAGTCATTATTAACACTCCACCGCCCACTTTTCCTTCTCTATCTTTTCTCCACACATTGTACCCTTCCCATCCCAACACTCCCAATTCAGTACCACCTCTCAACTTTGTTTCTGCTAAGCACATAATATGTGGTTTATATTTCTCAATATAGTCATTCAATTCTAATTTCTTAGACAGCAAGCCATCCACATTACTATACATCAGCTTCATCTCCCCCCTTCTTACACCTTTCTTTTTTTCTCTTTCCCTAATATTCCCAGACTCTACTCCCCCCCCGCTTCCACTCCACCTTCTCTCCCTTGCTCCCCCGTGCTCTCCACCTGCCCTGTTCCTCTCACTTGTTCCTGGTTTACACCAGTCTCTCCCTCCTGTCCTTCGGTACTGGTACTCGCTTCCCCTGTCCGACCGTTCATCCCTAAGTTCTCTGTTTGCCCCTCCGTCTTCCTCTGTGGGCTTTTGATGAACCATTTCCTCTTCTTCGTTCCTACCAGTCTCCAATAAAAAAAATCCACTTCTTGTTCTGTTCTTTTGGCATTCAATTCCTTCACCTCATCCCTCAAACTTTTCATTTTGTTTCTTTCATCTAAGTCCAAGTCTTTTTCGATGTAAATATGCTTCAGACAATCCTTATCTTTCAACCTCCATTTATTATTCATGATTTCCTCTACTATTCCTACTGTGCGAAACTGCACTTTCATTGGCCTAGACAGGCTAGACTCTTGTTTATATTTTCCAATTCTATGCATGTCTTCAATTTCATTCTCCCACTCTCTCACACCCTCGTCCACTACCTGTAGAATCTCCCTCACTCGGTCTCTCTCTATCCTACTTCTCTCCTCTCGCTTTACATTGTGTTTCTCCTTATCTCCTCTTATCACAATACATTTCTTTCTTCCAGCAGTCTCCCTCACTAGATTTTCCTTCTGTCTAATTACCTTAACTACATCCTTTTCAAAGTTACCTCCCTGCCTATGTATCTGTTGCTCCTTTACTATCTCCGAAAATTTCAAATTCCTTACCTCCTCGTTCTTTTGAAATTCATCCTTGTGAGTGTGTGGGTGTGTGTGTGTTGTGAAGCTGGGTATCGAAAGCTCACACTTAGACCTACGTGACAAAAACAAATTGTACGATTATTTCTGTCATTATTTAGTCTTTATTCGATAGTTCATACACTATTTATTTCTATTTTCCATTTCTGTTAGTTTGTAGTTGTAGTTCATGCACTATTAATTCAATATTCTTGCAACCGAAATAAGATATAATATTATAAATAGGGCAGATAACTTTGATAAATAACACTAAACCAATGGAGACGCACACCACCACCCCATCCAGACGCGTCTCTATATGGCCCGCACGTGTGCGTCTCCATAGGGCCTCGAAGTCAAATGAAGGTAGCTCCACCACCATCAAAGGAAACTCGACCATGAATACAGGAGGAGGTGGGGTGAGATTGGGGTTTACCATGCATGCGGTTTATGCCCTTCTAAACCCAGTTTGAAAAAATGCGTCTCCATTGGTTTTGGACCATATCATGAACCAATGGGGACGCACCCACTTTCACGAGCACTCGTTCATGCAAGAGTCATGAAACCATGCAGGAGTATAGTTCAAGACATGCTCTTTCCATTTGAAACAAAAGAAAAACGATCCGAGTTAGAGAAGTAGGAAAAAAATTAGCTGTGGAAAAAATCGCTTTCTTAGGTTTGGGCTAAGAGATACCCCGGAAATCTAATTTTTATTTTTGTTTATTTTTTCTCAAGATAAATGTGTCCTATTAGGCTGGTAGTCTTTGAGAACATCACTAATAGCATAAAGTATTTTTTGATGTATTTGTTTTCTTTTCAGGTACTGTACTTTAGTTTTTTGCATGGCATTTTTTTTGCATGAAGTGCGTCTCTACTGGACAATTCGTCTCCTTTGGTATCTCTACCCTAATACCGCTATTAGATGAATAAAAAAGACTGACCTATACACAGGTAGATCTTAGTTTTTAATGTATGTGTGTATGCATGTATAGCACTGGACCTTTATTTAACCCAGCTTACCCAGATGTTATTATGTCTCATCTGCCTGCAAAGCATCAGGGGAGAGTTAGAACTGGATTTCAAGTGTCTGGATATTTACCTAAATTACTCCACTCTTTATAATTATCATCATTTGAAAGGGTGTTGCTTGTTTTGTAGATAGGATACTGTATATGCCTTGGTCACCTAATGGCTGTGCTCTACACTGTACGACCCTCTACAACAAATCCAAAAGGGTGAGATATAGTCTGGAAATTATACCCAGTCCAAAAGCCTTAGGTTTCTGAAATTGGGAAAGAGTTTGAGTGTAGATTGAGAATGTAACCAATAATATAGGCCTAGTCAGTTTGTTTTCAGCTGAGGTATATTAGCACCCTCAGCTACTATTTTGTTTAGTGGTGATGGGCTGGTCTATCAGAGTGAGAACTGAGCAATCTCTGCCATACCCATAGCTTACTCTGACTGTTCCTTTTACTTATATATTTTCTAGATCTCAAGTGACGGCGTCTCTAACGTGGATTGACCTCCCAATCTACCAAGATTGGAAGCCAAAGCGTCACATTTTTCCCTTGCCCCTCAACTTTCTCTTCATAATTGCTGAGGGACACAGGGCCCTGGGTGGGGCTTTGGTTTCCCGGGCATTTCCGCACCCTCCTCAGCTCCCCGCCATGGAGTGGCTTCGGTCACCCAGGCTTTATTGTGGTCGGTGGGGAGGGTTCTGTGGGGGCGCTCGGTTATGGCCTTGGCCTTGCTCGGGGCCTTGGGGCTGTTCGGCCAGGCAGCTTGGGGAACAACAACAACAACAACAACTATTTTGTTTATGCTTAATTTAAAAATATGAAACTACTATGTCTGCATTATATTAACACTGTACCAAGTTTTCATAATTAACAATACATTTCAGTACAAAATCCAACTAATAGCTGAGTAATCAAGATTAGAACTTAGCAATTTACCATCAGCTGGGGGAAAGAAAAAAAAATTACAGTATACAGCAACCATTCCGCTAACCATTCTTTTACCCCAGTTCCGCAACCCTGGGACTGTGGTGGACGTGGTGGTGGACCCCAGTGTGTCATGCCACCTACGGCCCCACCAGCAGGAAGGAACCATCTTCTTGTACGAGTGTGTCCTGGGCCACCGGGGACATAACACTCACGGTGCCATCCTTGCTGATGAGATGGGCCTCGGCAAGACTCTACAGTGTGTCACACTCATTTGGACACTACTCAAACAGGTAAGTGACTTTTCTACTAATATTTTGGATATTAGGAAAAGAATAATTCAACTCTTCCCAGTTATATTTTCACATGGGTCAGTAGAGAGTGAACCTCTATCCCTGTTTAAAATGTTCTTTCTAACTCCAAGGAATCCATTTATAGAAGCTCTACAGACTCCAATAAGCCAGCCACATTAATAACAAGACAATTAAATATTTCAGGGTCCATACAACCGACTACCAGTGGTGAAACGTGTGCTAGTGGTGACTCCCTCAAGCCTCACTGTAAACTGGGGCAAGGAGTTCAATAAGTGGCTTAGCAGCACACGCATCAAGGTCTACATCGTCGACCAGAATAATAAGGTGAGTTTAAGAGTGAAAACTATTTTATGACAAAAAAACATTATTATTAACCCATGAAATCCGGGGGGCCTCATATGATCCCGATCATAATTCAGTAGCTACTGATTGAGACCACCTAGAGTAGTCAACATTTTTGCAAATTGTAGAACTTTTTGTTGTCTGTAGACTGCCGTTGAGATGACATCGCTACGGCGCGTGGTTGCCGTGTTATGATGATTTTAGCGGAAAAACGTGGCCTGTCAAAGCAGATGATATCAACAGAATGGAATGCAATGAGATGAGAATGGTGAGATGGATGTGTGATGCCAAACTGCAAGATAGGATATCAAGTGAGGAGTTAAGGAGAAGGTTATGCATCAAGAGTGTCAGTGATGTGATGCGTACTAGCAGGCTTGGATGGTTTGGACATATGGAGAGGATGGATGAACAAAGCTGGGTGAAAAGATACAAGTCCATGAATGTGGAGGGAGCTGCACCGGAGCTGCACCTAGGGGCGGACCAAGAAAGACGTGGGATCGGACTTTGCGGTCTGATGTTATATCAAAGAACCTGACAAGTGAGGCAGCTCCTAACAGGGTTGCCTGGAACGCCGCCAATAGGATGTGAGACAAGAACCACATTTTGTGCGGAGCACTCGGTCTTCAAATTTGTATATGTATGTATTATATATTAATAGTGAGTGAGGTCTCTGGCGCCCTCGCTGCTGTGGCAAGTCAAATCGAAAAAATAGGGGACCGAATTACCAACCTCGAAACCAACGCTGCCACACCAGACATTCCCTCGTTCGCCAAAATCGTCCAGCAAACGTTAGAGGACACTAAAAAGGAGCCTACCAAGCGCACCACTGAGGTGGTGGATGGTGGGAAGAAAAAAACTGTCTGGCCCCATCAAGTAGACGTGCCGTTTTTCCCAAAATCAAAACGGCATACCCAACTCTGCGATGGGTTACCATCATCACTACTAATATCATCATCAATCACAATCACCATCATCACTGCTACTGCCATCATCACTACAACTGCCACAATCATTACGACTACTTTCATCATCACCATTACTATGATCATCATCACTACTACAATAACAATCATCGCTAGTACTCTCACCATCATCACTACTACTGTCACCATTGTCACTACCATCTTAATCACTACTATCATCATTGATACTACAATGTCTATCAACCATCATTACTAATATTATCATCACCACCATCTTACAATCAACATTACTACTGTTAACATCATCACTACTACTATAACCATCATCATTACTACTGTCACAAATATTACCATCATTTATCCTACCGTCACCATCATCACTACTACTGCCATCATCACCATTACTATGATCTTCATCACCACAACTATTGTCATTATCACTACAACTTTCACCATCCTCACTACTACTCACCATCATCACTAATACTCACACCATCATCACTACCAGCATCAATACTGTCATTATTATCACTACAACTATCATCATTACTTGTCACCATCATCACTACTATTATGACCATCATTACTACTACTAGTAGTCACCATCATCACTAATAATACCATCATCAATCACAAACACCATCATCACTACTACTGCCACAATCATCACAACTACTGTCATCATCACTACTACAATTACAATCATTACTACTACTCTCACCATCATCACTACTACTGCCACCATTGTCACTACCATCTTAATCACTACTATCATCATTGATACTACAACTATTAACCATCATTACTACTATCATCACCACCATCTTACAATCATCATTACTACTGTCACCATCATCACTACTACTGCCATCATCACCATTACTATGATCTTCATTTTCACAACTATTGTCATCATCACTACAACTTTCACCATCCTCAATACTACTCACCATCATCAATAATACTCACCATCGTTACTACCATCATCACTACTGTCATCAGTATCATTACAACTATCATCATTACTTGCCACCATCATCACTACTATTATGGCCATCATCACTACTACTAATACTGTCACCATCATATCTACTACTGTCACCATCATATCTACTACTGTCATCATCATCATCAATACAACTACAACCATCATCACTACTATTATCACCATCATCATTACCATCACCATCAATCCCACTATTACTTCCATCACTTCTAATGCCAACTGAACTAACTTAACCTAGCAAATGCATAGCGAGATGTTTTCGCCCCCAGAATGAATGCGTTCTTAGTGTAAAGGGGCTCACACACTAAGAACGCATTCATTGCTGGGGGGGGGGGGGGGGGGGGGGTAAAACCATATTTTGGACCTAAAATCATAAATATTGCATAAATTCTAAAAATCTTTTTTGACTGACGTTCGCATTCACGCAACAAATGTTCGTGTGAAATTTGGTGAAAATCCGTCCAATCGTCTAGGAGGAGTTCCGAGACAGAATTTTTTTTTGTGTGGTACCCACTATATGGGGGGGGGGGGGGGGGGCGATACCAAACTCTGCTTACGCAGAGTTGATAAATGTACTATAACTGAATCAGGTGCTTTAGTAGTACAACTTCTATCAAAGAAAGCCAAAGAGGACACAGGGAGGGCCATCAACCAGTGTCTCGGGACTGACAGCATCTTCAGTGTGTCGGAACCCAAGAAGATGCTACCAAAAATTACCCTGGTTGGTATCTCTACTGACACGGATGATGACGAGATCATCCCCAGCATCCTAAGCAAGAATCCAAGCATAAAGTATCTGTTCGACGAGGGCCTAACTCTAAATTTGGTGTTCACTAAACAGAAAAAGGATGCACATACAAAAATAACAGTAGTAAAAATGTCTCCTGAAATACGCTCTTCAATTATCAACGAGGGCAACTTTGTGTACGTTGGACTCACTAAATGCCGTGCTTACGATCGCTTCTGGGTGACGCAATGTTACCATTGTCAGGGCTTTGGTCATACTTCTGACAGGTGTACTCTGAAAGGGGAGGACCCTAAATGTAGTTTCTGCACTGGTACTCCCAGTTCAAAAGGCTGCACAAATATAGCTTCCCCTAAATGCATAAATTGTGTAAACTCCTCATCAGTCACAGAGCCACCAACTCATTTTGCTTCAAGCAGAAATTGTTCTCTTATGATAGCCCAAAGAAATAGACTTATTGAAAACACCAGTTTTGTGAGTTAAAAAAAAATGAAAAATGTCCCAAGGAGCCGATTGAAACTGGGTATGCTAAATGTTCGTTCGATGCGCAACAAGATGGATTACATTGGTGAGGTCTTGGATGAGCTCGGTCTAGATATACTTTGCCTCGCTGAGACCTGGTTGTTTGAGTCAGATCTAAATATTATTCAAGCTGCGTTGCCTAAAATTAATTCAATAATAAGTGTTCCTAGGTCTTGTAGTGATCATCCGGGTGTGGCTGGGGGAAGTTCAGAGAATTGATGCCAATCCTGACCATGAAAAGAATGCCTCTCCCCCTGAAGGGAAAGGTGTATGCCTCATGTGTTAGAAGTGCAATGACGTATGCCTCAGAAACATGGGCCGTTAAAGTAGAGGATGTCAACAGAATGGAGTGTAATGAGATGAGAATGGTGAGATGGATGTGTGGGGCCAGGCTACAGGATAGAATAACAAATGTTGAGCTGAGGAGACGTTTAGGTATAAAGAGTATTAGCGAGGTGATGCGTACAAGTAGACTGGGATGGTATGGACATGTGGAGAGAATGGATGAACAAAATTGGGTGAAAAAATGCAGGTCTGTGATTGTGGAGGGAGCTGCACCAAGGGGTGGACCGAGGAAGACCTGGGATCGGACTATACGCGCCGATCTCAAATCCAAGAACTTGACAAGTGAAGCAGCCCTTAACAGGGTTGCCTAGAACGCCGCCATTAGGACAAGAGACTGAAACTGCACGTATGTGTGGAACACTCAGTCTTAAAATTTGATGTATGTATGTATGTATGTATGGTGGAGTAGCGTTTTTATACTCTGTGCCGCTAGTAAATATCTCTCAGATAAGTCATAACCCAGCCCCTCTTTTTTATGAACTGTTGGAATTGGAAATAAAAGTTTGTCAACAAATCCTAAGAATAGCAATTATTTATAGGCCTGGCCATCGAGGAACAGATAGAGGTTTTATGGATGAGTTTGGACAGTTTCTTGAGGAGTTTTCTGCCAAAACCGGAAGACTCTTGATATGTGGAGACTTTAACCCGGCAACTGCTGGAAGACTCTTAATAGTTTCCCCGGGCGACTGCGGGAAGACTCTTAACCTAACAAGTGCGCATGGGGGTAATTGAAAACGTCCCCCTGTGCTGACGTATTTGAGGTGTTTCCGTCACTAAAATATTCATTGTACCATTAATAGCATTAATAATTATCCATATGCGCCTTGTGACGCCCAGTGCGTAGCAACGCAACCTGATTGTACTCCTTGGTACTCCACTGTACCGTCACGGTCCGTGTACCGTGCTGGCTGCTTATATTGAGTGTGACAACGTATAACTATGTTCTTTGTATCTCTGCAAAGGTCTCGTCATGTGCTAACCAGTGGTGGGTTTTGTTTTAAGCCATGTCGAGACCTTCCATTTAATATGTAGTATCAATAGAGAAGTTGATAGATAAGACAGTGGGAATTCAGAGAGAGAGAGTGAGTTAGACTTCAGAGCGAGAGGGTAGCGGTGCGCCACGCTGCCGGGGGGGTGGTTGCCAGACGTATGGACCGGTTGGCAGCCCTGCGCTTATAGCTGGGTGCGACAGGGTTGGTAGTACATTGCCGCCTGCCTATGCTGCCTGGGCTGCCCATGTTGTCATACAGCACATTGCCTGGAGGCTCGCTGTGTGCTCTATGACCAGGTTGCCTAGAACCTTTGAGATTCTAACATCCCTTGCCCTCTCTCCCAATTTCTCACGGTTGCACTCTTTCTCTCTGACGACATTACTCTCATTTCATTCTTCTCTCTATTTAAATGCATACCCTTCCCTTGAGGTCCTAAAGGAGTTTCAGCACTCACCTCTCGTATTACTCTTAGGACAAGCATATATTTACATGTATTAGATTTAAGGGGTTAATGTGAACAGCGATCTTCTTGATGAGGATAGTTGGTGAACGTTCTACATGTTCACGAGTTATATGCCCAGCTCATCATCCAATTTGTGACTAGACTAGTGCCATGTGTAAGAGCCCGACCATGCCCAGGAGTTGTCTGTAGAGGGGTGAGGACTTAGCCTTGATTTGCCTACCGAGCCAGGAGCGAGTGCAGTACCAGAGACTACAGCTCGCTCGTAGTGCCGGTATAGTAGAGTAACGTAATTTATCTGTCCTTGTGTTCTCTGCAGTCTTTTCCTGGGTTCTCGCTTTCGGTGCTGGGACTCGTTGTTCCTGTGACTTGGCCTGCTAGCTAGAACACATGGGGATGATGAGTGGGTTATATCTTTATTTTACTATGCATTGCAGCTCTCTTTAAGTTTATGTATGTAACACTTTACAGTACACATTACTCACACACAAGACAACACTATTAATACTTTCATGTATCAATTAACTGCACTGTCGTTTTGCTGCTGTGTCCGGAGTTCTGTTGCGTAGGGCGCATACAGACTCAGAGGGGAGACAGAGTGAGAGAAGCGAAGTAGCCTATGCGGTAGTAGGCTACCGGCGCAGTACTGTTGCCTGCAACCTTTTAGTTATTCCAAGTATAGATTCATTATTACAATAAGTGACTACTGTTTATGTTCCTTCCATGTGTATTATTAGGTATCTACTGGATCATGAACATCTTGTATGCTACATGCTAGTGCATGTTAGTAGGGGACAGTTATTCTAGTGCACGCGCTTTCAAGTAGGCGTGTACATTTGTCATTTAGCATTTCACTGTCATACCTTTAGCCTGCTTCTATTCTACATTATTAGAGGCTTAATATTAACGTAGTTTCTTGAGTATTGCATTTCTTTAGTAATAACGTAACCTATAAATGTCTGAGGGAGCTTAGCCTCATAGCCTACCCCTGTTGTACACTTTCGCCGAGTTAAGGTACCTCGTTACCATAGACGATAACTCTGTAGGGCGTTGGTGCTTTTGTTGTCTGGAGCATATAGTATTTGGGACTGGAATCGAGCGTGTCGTTGTCACATAAGCCATTTCTGTCCTACGATCAAGAATCCCGAATATGTATTGCCGATCCAGCCGTAACAAAATGGCGACCTTGCACAAGATTCAGTAGTATCCTATCACATGTTTTTTGGAGAACTATTCTATGCTACCTAGTAGAGCTGGCTAGAATTTTCTTGCATATTGGAGGAATTTTTTATTGTGTCATTATTGTATTGGTGGACTTGCAGATTGTTTCGTTAGGGGTGTCTAGAGTAGAGTCATTCAAGCATCTTTAACATTTTGTGAGTCGAGACTGCAATTAGTAATAAGCACTTTTTTTTTTTTATGAACAGCAATTGTATAACCAGCACTATGTCTAATGACTCATCATTTACGGGGGAGGATAACACGGTACAGCCTAGTAACCAGCAAGTACAACAGATGTTTGGGGAGGGGAGTGTTATAAGTGGAGAGAGGGATGCCCGGGCATTTTTGCAGACACCTTTGACCGAACAGCGCCTGCAGGCTATTGATTGTTACGGTCTTCGCTGTTTAGCCACGGTTTTGGGGCGGGACTGTCCTGACAGTTGGCCCAAGAAGAATTTGGTGGCATGTTTGTTGGGTGATGGCGATGAGGCGGTGGGTGGAGTGGGGTCTTGGGGGGTTCCCTCCAAGCCTCCATTCCACTCTACCCCTGAGCTGGGCCCTCAGCCAGCGAGTCTTAGCACGATGCAGCAGGAGGGTTCTCAAGGGCAAGCTGGCTTACCCGTAAACACGTCTCGGTGTGGATCCCCCATTTTGTGCTCTCCCCCCCCAGGCCTGTCTCCTGAGATGTTATTTCAGCTAGAACTAGCTAAGTTTAAGCTGCAGGAGACTCAGATACAACAGGCTAGTATAGAACGCATAGAGGTTGCTAGAATCCAAGCCAATCAGGATGCAACCAGGTACCAGGCTGAAATGGATGTCGAGAAGTCTAGAGTAGAGACCACGGGGCGTCATCTCGGTGGTGGGCACTGGGTTACAGACTCACTTTCGCATTTAATTAAGTTAGTACCCGCATTTGATGAGACAGCAGTGACTGAGTTTTTTGCTCGTTTCGAAAAGAAGTGTCGTGAGTATGACTGGCCGGAGGTTAAATGGGCAGCATTAGTTTCATCACGTCTAGTGGGTAAGGGGTTGAAAGCCTACGATGCACTGTCACTGGACGAGAGTGTAGTGTATGGACTGGTGAAGGAGGCTGTGCTCCGGGCCTACGAACTGCAACCCGAAACTTATAGATTGAAGTTCCGTGGCGTGAATAAGAAGAGCGACGTCAGTTTTATGGAGCACGCACGGGACTTAACAGATGCAGGTAATAACTGGTTTCGGTCCGAGCACGCAGAGTCGGCTGAGGAAATTAAGCAACTTTTCTATCTGGAACAGTTTTACAAATGTACTGGAACCGATCTAACGCTGAACATTAAGGAAAAATGTCCCAAGACAGTAGAGGAGGCTGCCAAGATGGCAGACCTCAGATTATCATTGATTCGTGGTTGCGGTGCCGCTCAGAGGGCTGAGTCAGGGCAGAAGGGGCGCTATACCCCACCCACCAGAGTTTTCGATAATAACAAATCCTATGACACACATAACCACACTAAATGCATTGCACCTAATAACACCTACAAACACAAGCCTCTCCCGTTTACTAAAGGTCAGGCCCCTTCTTCGCCCGCACAAGGGAAGAAGCCCATTGGGGATGTGAAATGTTACAAATGTCAGAAGCTAGGCCATTATTCACGTGAGTGCCCTAGTAACACTCCCGCTAAGCCGGTGTCATTGGTTCACAGTATCGGTGTGTCTCTGAAGGCTGCAGCAACTGCCCGGGGTAGGTTGTCAGCAGCTGAGGCACACGCGGTAAAGAAGCGTACGGAAGGCTCGACACCTGTCCGGGACACTTTCTGTAGCCATCGGGGGCACGGGTTTGTGAGCTGGGGGAGTGAACTACGGAGGGTTGACTTGCTGAGGGATACGGGGGCTTCGCAAACTTTGTTGAGGAACTTCACAGGGAAACCGATAAATGCGGCCAGAGTTGTTGTGGTGCAGGGTATAAATGCTACGAGGTCATACCCACTTGTGAGGTTGGAGTTGAGAGTGGGAGAGGTGTGCAGGGAGCTGGATGTAGGGATCGTTGAGTGTTTGCCAGTTGAGGGCGTCGACCTTCTTCTCGGCAACGACTTTGCGGTGCCCACTTCCGGGACTCCACCCTTAGTCGTTGCCGAGAGGGCGGCCGACGTGGATGGTGAGAATCGGGAATGGGTTGGGAGGTGCCAACAGGATGAGATGGCCTGTGTGGTAACCCGATCTCGCTCTGCGGCTCCTGCACAGCCTAGCACTCAACCTCGGGGACAGTGGAGGAAGGATCAGGAGAAGGTTGCTAAGGGCAGGAAAAGGGACATTGATTCTGCTGCACTTCTCGGTGATTCGGTACTTGGACCTATAATAAACACGGGAGTTGACTCTGGCCCAGATATGGTGTGTAACAAGGCAGAGTTGGGTAAGACTTCGCGTGAGGCAAGAGCTATAGCGAGAGCCACTAAGGCAGTAGAGCCTACTAGCCGGGGTAATGTCTTATTACAAAACCATCTTGATGCATTGACGCCCAGGGACATTAGTGAGCAGCAGCTGCAAGACGCTAGCCTAGCTCGTTATAGCAATGGTGCCATAGAGTTGGAGGAAGATGGGGATGCGAAGCCGGGAGATTTCTTTAGGCTCAACAGGATATTGTAC
>JBAKBP010034708.1:0-20397 GCA_037953745.1 Lithodes maja | reverse complement strand
TTTGTAATGGAGCTTGATTGACTGTCGACATATTTCACTGGCTTCAACTTCAATACATCTTCTTTAACGTTCCATAATATTCCAAGAACTGATGTCGTGTCTGGAATTTTATATCCGGGAAAGTCTTTCTCAATTGCAGTGTTCAGCTTTGTATTGTTGGTGACCCATTGTCTTAGCGGCATATTAGCATGCTGGAGTTCTATTGGCTTCCTTATATATGTATGTCAATTTATCTTCATTCATCACTGTCCCTTGGAAATTGTCTACATAGAAATTGGAGGCCAACATTTCCTTGATGGGGCTTTCTGAAGACTTCAGATGAAAATCTATCGTGGCCTGAAGCAAGAATGGTGAGCTTGTGGCACCAAATAGGACCGACTTGAACCGTAATGTTCTTAGTGGACTATTCACATCTTGTATGTCAATTGGCCATACAAATCTTGTGTAGTCACGATCTTCCTCTTGTAGCCCAATTCTCAGGAACGCCTTTGAAATATCCGCTGTATATGCATATTGATTAGTTCTAAATTTGAGAAGCACATCATATAGTTTGCTAGTCAATGGGGGACCTGTCATTAAACAGTCATTCAGAGAGGGACTACCTTTGTTTGCTCGTGAACTACAATTGAACACTATTCTTAATGGTGTTGTAGCCGACTCTTTAACAACTGCATGGTGTGGCAAGTAGTGGGATTGATCATTAGGTGTAGGCTTGGGTACTTCTTCAATGAATCCTGCCTCTAGTTGACCGTCAAGAATCTTCTGGTATATCTCAATCTTGTCTTTTCTCTTCAGTTCTTTAACTAGGGAGTGCATTTGTCCAATTGCTCTTGAATAATTGTTCGGAAGATCAGCTTTATTCAACTTCCATGGTAACTTAACCCAGTATTGTCCTGCTTCATATTTCAAAGAGTCCAGGTATACTTTATAGGACATACGATCATCTGGCATTGGCTCAGTGGCATCGATTCCAACGTGTCTAAATCCCATAGTTTGTGAACCTCAGACTCTTCTTCAAGGTGAGTTTCCACTCCAATAAGGGGATCCATATGGTCCGTGATCCTCATCACTAGGACAGACTCTGGTATAATATTCTGTGTATCGTGATTAGATCCACTCAATGTGTTGTACTTAGTAGGAATATTTCCTGTTAGTATATATCCAGCTGGAGATTTGAGCAGGTTTATGCCTTCACGTACAACTGTGTGACGTGATATAAAACGTGACGTGTGACGTGATATATAGTAGTGATCTGCGCCAATTAGTATACCCACAGGTCCTACTTGATCATTGTGGGGTATGGTATCTGCTAGTTTCATCCCTTTCCTGGTTAAATGTTCCATAGCTCCTGATATTCCAGCAGTCACAATGGTTTGCGGTAACTCATCCACTACTACTGCTGTGATCCTTTTCCTCCGGTTTCCCACCTTTATTATTGGTTTGACTAAGTCATAATTTTGGGTAACAGGTTGGCCCATGAATCCATTAAGAGTCATCTTCACAGACATCTTTAAGGGTAATTTTGTCTGATTTACAAGGCTTCTAGTTATGAAAGATTTCTGTGAACCGCTATCAAAGAACAGTCTAACCTCCCTTTCGTTTCCGCCATGTTCTAGATTTGCTAATCCCGTTGACAGAGCCACTCCGGAGAATCTAGATATTGTTGAACCCGTAGTAACATTTATGTGCGCTACATTGGATGTGGATGAATTACTTTGTTTAGGTGGTGCTATATACTCAGTGGATGAAGTGTTCACCCTCTGACTATTCTGTTGGTTAGATTTATCAAATGATTTACATAAATTGGTGTGATGTACACCCTTCTGACACCTACGGCAGATTTGTAGCCTGGTGTTACAAGATTTGATGGAATGAGTTCCCATACATCTTGTGCAGAGTTCGAGTTCTTTTAGCCGCTGGATTCTTTCAGTCCCAGTGGCGTATTTAGAGCACTGTGCGTTTCTGTGTGATCCACCACAAAATATGCATGAAGGTTCTGGTTTTGCCTTCGGCTTGGTTCTTGATTCGGTGTTGTAGTAGGTTCCAATGGTCTTTTCTGTAGACCTATCTGATCTTTTCCAGTGAGTATCCTGCTTTTCACTCCTACTTGCCTTTGCTTGAGATTCTGTTTCCATGTGTGATACAAGATCTCTTAAGCCTTCATTGATCTGAGCTATGGTAAAGTAGTTTGTCTCATACTTTAGATATAACTGCCTGATGGTTGCGCTTGGTAATTTATGTTGGAATAAAGATGAGATTATCCATTCACAGCAGGTGTAATCGTGTTTATTACTAAGGCTTCTGGTTAAGTTTAACATTGCTATTCTGAATGTCTCAAGATCTCCTCTGTCATGTTTTGGTGAATTCAAGCTAACTATCGTATGTAACAGACAGTGTTTTATCCTTTCTTCGTCTCCGTATGTATCTTTCAGAGAGTCAAGCGCACTCTGGTAGTTGGCTGTGACGGAGCAATAACCTTCAATAAGATCCAATGCTCTGCCCTTTAAATGAGATTTCAAATACTGGAGTTTTGTAACGGGCTCTAAATCTGAGCGGCTGCCTATTTGCGCCTGAAATTGATCTATAAAAGCCTCGTACTCTGTGATGTCTCCAGAAAAAACGGGGATTTTGATGCATGGAAGCTTAGGCTTCACTACCGCTACACTCCCTTGGTTACTATCTGTGCCGCCTGATGGAGTTGTGGAGTTCTGCGCAGGTTTAGCGGCAACAGCTGTTCTTAGCTTGACTATGTGATCTTGATAGTCCGCTTCATGTTTATAATACTCTGCTTGCATTTTATCGATGACATCTTCCTTAGTTTCACTCTCAATTAGTAGAGCCTCTAATTTAGTGTAGCCTTCTTCATAATTGTTCCACTTTGACACCAAACGGTCTATAGTTCGCTCTACTTCTACCAAATCCACAGTAGTTGCTTTGAGAAGTTGTTCACAGTTTTGAATAGCTCTCGTGAGGTGTCCCTTATAAGCTGTGAGTGATCGTTTAGCTGCTTCCATGGTTGTAGGTAATCTTGTTAGTTATGATCGAGGAAATGTCTGATGGTATTGCGGAATTTATGAATTAAGTGACTCTTAGTCTCGTCGTCAAAGTGTACCCCATCGGTTGTGTTTTGAAAGGGTTTTGCCCCCACACTCAAAAATCTCACGTGTTTCCTGTTCTTATAAAATCTCTTCAGCCTATTATTGATGTTATTGACGATTCGTTTATAATTGGCTGATGTGACATTGAATCGATTATTAGCGGGAGGATTACGATTCTCGATCAATACAACAGCGATATGTGAATTACAATGACTGTGAATTTGTTCTATAACGTATCGGAGATCATTAGCAACGTTGGATGGCACGCAGTTGTCATTTATATCATTACCACCCAGAAATAAAATAGTAAGATCATGAGACCAATCAAGAACGCTAGCAAGAGTTTGATTTGATTCAAAGCAGGAAACTTTGGTGCCCGGTGAACGAAAAATACGTATTTCAGAACCGCTAACCGGCCCGATAGATCGTAGTACTAAACTATGTCCTACAATTGAAACTAATTTAGATTTACCGGTACTCATATCAACATAAACGACAAGCAATTAAAGTAAATCCGGTTCGAAGGACCATCTGTAATGAAATGTTAACTGTAGCGACCGCCCTAATCGCCCCTTGATGATCAGCAACCTTCACACACAACTATTATTCGGGCTTTACAATAAAAAGTTCTAGAATTAACTTACGGCTCGGTTGGATCCGGCAAACAAGTAATTCTGTAAGAAAGATAATAAATATTAATTAATTTCCGGTCTACCTTATGCCTGTTAATAGTTTCAATCGTAATTATATTTAGATAGCAAGGTCGATCAATTATTGTCACAAAAGAAAAGTTAGCGCAATATACAAAACTTACTTTTGGTTTTTGGAGGGTATGCCTCGTAACGCCCTCCTAAAAGATACCCTAAAATACCTAACTGGCCAGCCGGTAAATAAACGGATACTTTATCCTCGGAAAGCGCACGAGCGTTATAATTATCGTTGTCACTGCGATGTGTTGTCTGGGTAGATTCCGTTGACACGTGTCACTATTATGAAGTTATATGTTAACACTTTTACCCAGGCAATCACTATAGATATAATACCGTAGGCTGGACGAACATTAACTTGAGAGGTGTGGTATCCACGGTGTCGTGATAGTAACTGGCGTTATGCTCGGTAAATTATGCCCGGTAATTTTCAGTTCACTGCTTCGAGAGCTTATAATCTATTTTTAGCTATCTCGTTCGGACTCGCAATAATACGTACAGTTGCTTCGTGAACTTCGTAAACTCGAATTCCTTTTATTTATAGCGTGATCCTTAATTCATTCGAGTATCTTTTTAGATGGCTCGAATAGTTGAACAGTATTTATATATTGTATGTTAAGTTTGAGTATCTTCTTAGATGGCTCAAACTAATATTTATGGATATATGTAAACTATATTTTTTGGATACAGTGTTATTTAAATATATGTAGGAATTTTTATGCTTGAGAATATTAAAGGAAAGATGTTAATTACCCCACATTATTTATATTATGCGAACATTTATAGGTTAACTAACATTATCCGCTGTGGGATAATATTTCCCACAGGACAGTTAAACGTGCTCACACCAGAACATGAGAGGTGAAATCGTAGAAACAGAAATGGAAAAGCTGAGTGGATCATTAATAACAAATGTAAAAGGAGGTACTATGTAGAATCTCAATGCCTCTATGCTTCATTCCAGGGACATGCTCATAGCGAAAATATCAGTGTATTTAATACTATGTGCAAAGTGAGGTAACTTCTATCTGCTCACTTACAATGTTCACTTGAAGAACTTTCTGTTAATTTAAAGGAAAGCCTCTTCCATATTTTTTGTTGGAAAAATGTGTGAAGGGAATATGGAATATCATATTATGTGTGTGGTGGGCACTCTTGACTGTGTTTCTCTTATATCATTATTATGTGTGGTGGGCACTCTTGACTGTGTTTCTCTTATATCATATTATGTGTGGTGGGCACTCTTGAATGTGTTTCTCTTATATCATATTGTGTGTGGTGGGCACTCTTGACTGTGTTTCTCTTATATCATATTATGTGTGGTGGGCACTCTTGACTGTGTTTCTCTTATATCATATTGTGTGTGGTGGGCACTCTTGACTGTGTTTCTCTTATATCATATTATGTGTGGTGGGCACTCTTGACTGTGTTTCTCTTATATCATATTGTGTGTGGTGGGCACTAAGAATACGCCTATTTTCCCGCAAATTCTGCGTAATATGCATCACCCTAGCGCCATAACCGTAACCCTCAGCAAAATGGAACGAGCTTCAATGAAAAGGTCGGCCCGAATTCTCCCTATAACAGTCACCATACCCTCCCAAGGTCTTCACACCATATATATATATATATATATATATCGTATATGTATGTATATATATAATGATATACTCACACACACACTTACACTATAAGCTAGCAAGCATAGTAAGAGAAACACAGTCAAGAGTGCCCACCACACACAATATGATATAAGAGAAACACAGTCAAGAGTGCCCACCACACATAATATGATATAAGAGAAACACAGTCAAGAGTGCCCACCACACACAATATGATATAAGAGAAACACAGTCAAGAGTGCCCACCACACACAATATGATATAAGAGAAACACAGTCAAGAGTGCCCACCACACACAATATGATATAAGAGAAACACATTCAAGAGTGCCCACCACACATAATATGATATAAGAGAAACACAGTCAAGAGTGCCCACCACACATAATAATGATATAAGAGAAACACAGTCAAGAGTGCCCACCACACACATAATAATTATGATATTCCATATTCCCTTCACACATTTTTCCAACAAAAAATATGGAAGAGGCTTTCCTTTAAATTAACAGAAAGTTCTTCAAGTGAACATTGTAAGTGAGCAGATAGAAGTTACCTCACTTTGCACATAGTATTAAATACACTGATATTTTCGCTATGAGCATGTCCCTGGAATGAAGCATAGAGGCATTGAGATTCTACATAGTACCTCCTTTTACATTTGTTATTAATGATCCACTCAGCTTTTCCATTTCTGTTTCTACGATTTCACCTCTCATGTTCTGGTGTGAGCACGTTTAACTGTCCTGCTATGTTACTCTTTAAGCGTAGCCTAATCCTCATCTCTCTTTTACACTCGCTTACTCTGGACTCTAGATTTATGGAAATGACCTGCTATTTACTATTTCTGTTTCATTTCGTCTCTCTCCTTATTTGTCTATTTATATATGCATGTCCCTTTATCTACACACTATATACTGTGTATTTGCATTTATCTTCGTGACACCAAGCATCTATACACACGTTTATCTTGACCGTTTCTTCTGCACCATCTTCACTCTTCTTCCTGTTGCCGCACATTCATCCTCACCCTGCTCCCTGGTTACTTTTCTCTTGCTCCTTCTCTTCCACTGTCTGCTATTATTCGTCTTCTCTTCTTCCTCTTTATCTGCTTTTTTTTTTTTTTTTTTTTTTTTCTAATTTTTATTGTTGAGTAATTTGTCCTTATTTTGTGTATGTGTTTGAAGGAGACACAAGGTAGGTTGCTAGTAACGAGTGTCTCCCCAAAAGCCAAAAGAGTGACAGGGCCAAATTCAAGAGACGTTGGGGTAAAAATATGCGGAAACACTAAGTTTGAAGCAGTTTAAGTCATAGGATGAAGGAAAAATAGATTGTGGGAGAGAGTTCCAGAGTTCACCTGTTGAGTAGAAGAATGACTGGGTACTTGGCAATATTTCACGACCAAATTACAGTATTTGATTATTCATTTTAGGGGTGCAGTACAGTAGGTCTGGGAGACCGTTTGCATAAAACAGATACATGAATACACTTGTATTGCATAGGTTACAAGTGAGCTTGGCAAACATATATTTGTGATTGGCAAATTAATGAATAGGACATAATTGTACTAACAATGACATATACGCATAGAAACTGCTACAGTTATAGACTTGGGATTTGTGTGACTGATGCCTCAACCATATTCCGAGCCGAGTATGCAGGTGATATGGCCATATTCCGAACGATGTCTCCACCCATAGACTTGGGATTTGTGTGACTGATGCCAGTGGAGGTGGGCTGATGACTAGTGGTTCTGACAGAGCTTGTTTTTGTGTTGTACTCCTCTCACTGAGGTCTATCTATCTATCTATCTATCTATTGCCGGACGCCTTACTCCCCTTACGAGGGTGGCCATACACAGAATGCCCCCAAGTGGACCTATTCCTTGTGAGAGGGACAACCTGAGCCAGTTTAGTGAAGGACTTACAGGATTGACCACTCAATTTAGAATCCGTCCGACTCCGAGGCCCTCTGAGGTCTGCAGACTTAAAAGTCTCCCTGGTCTCTGTCTGGTTTAGGTTTTTGGGCCCTTTTGGATCCAGTATTGCAGGTAAAGGTGATATGAAGGGCAGACTGGTAGATAGGAAACGTTGAGTGTTCCCCAGGGGAGTTGGTTGCGGGGCTTTTAATGTAGTAGGTCCCGGAGGCTTAATGAAAGACTGGTACTGCTGGCTGCTGGCGGCTGGCTTCAAAGAAACTTTGTTGTTTATCCCTGGCATCATGACGAATGATGCAAGGCGGTTTGGGGGAGGTGGATCTTGTTGAATCGGACATCACAGTCATGGTTTCTGGTATTGACCTTCTCTGTTTCTTCTTTTTTCTTTTTATTTTCAATTCCCCTTCCTCTCTCTCACATGCCTATGAGGCCTCCCCTGGACACTGCCTTGCTCAATTGGTGCCTACAATCTCCCCAATCTACATCATGGTCTTCGCCGGAAAATATGGCTGTACTTGATTTACTTAAGTTCTTCTTTGCTATGCTATATACCGTAATGCTTCTCCTAACGTGAGGACAAATTTACCTATTTTATATATAATATACGGTAGACTAGCGTAGCATAATGTATTCTAACCAAATCCATTTAACTTTAGAATAACCTACTTTATAACTTAGCCTAGGCTAACCGAAATTAACTTAATTTAACCTTTTCAACTTAGCCAAGCGTATGCTAATGTGTCTTATCCTAACTTTACCAATGTTAACCTAACCTAACCATATCTCACTTAACCCTAAACATTATCGTAAAATATAGAGTGAGACTGATAGAATGTGTTAAATATTCACAACTGTGCTTCTCAGGAACATGCTAAGTCAAGCTTTCAGCATCACTGTACAGCATCATAATCATCGCCAGACATCGTGGTGTATGTACTTTGTATGTGCTTACTGCCAGTTTATGCTGGAGAGCTGCCGTAAGAAGCTGCTATTTTAACCCAGTTTAGGCTTACTTCACCAAGCCTGACGAAATCCACCCCTAAGCAAAATTAATCGAACCAAACCTACCATGCTTACACTCACCGTTTTTACGAAACGTAACTGGGTGGGTACCCAACCCCTAAAGTGGTTGAAATAGGGGAGCTATCCCTCTGCCAAAGGTGGCTTTCTAGGGCCTTCCAAGCTGATCCTGAGAGGATTGGATTCTAGTAATTTGGTGATGGGCTGGTGTATCACAGTGAGAGTTGAGCATTCTCTATCATACCCATAGCTTACTCTGACTGTTCGTTTTGCATATATATTTTCTAGATCTCAAGTGGCGGCGCCTCTTCTGTGGATTGACAGAATCGCCCTCGCCTGGGAGCGGCTTTGGTCATTTGGGCTTTCTTAGTGGTAAAGCTGGGAGGGTTCTGTGGAGGCGCTTGGTGATGGCCTTGGCCTTGCTCAGGACCTTGGGGCTGTTCGGTCAGACAGCCTCGGGAACAACAACGTAACGTAACTTAACCTCACCTAACACACGTTGTTATAATAGAAAGGATGTATAAGGATATAATGGTTGTAATGTTTGAAACTCTCCATCACATCCCTTGTCCTAATAATCTTCAGCAAAGAGCATGGTGATCTGGTGTGTTCTTGGTGTGTTGGGTTATACTGGGCCGCTTCCATGAGAGAGTGTATGACTGTACCTTGTGGAAGTGTGTAGGTGGTGGTAGAGGAGGAGGAGGAGGTGGTGGTGTTGGACGTTGAAGGAGGAGGATGAATGCCAGCTGACAATAAGGGGTGCTTGGGCACTGGTGTGTTTGGGATGGGGGAAGTGGGTTGTGTGCAAGAAGAATCTAATAAGGAGAGAGCTCTTAAACGAGCTCCCAATTGATCCCTAGTCTTGACCAAGCACCCCTGAAGATGGCTCTGCCATCGGTGGTGCATCGTCTGCACACTTACAAATGTCACTGGGAGCTGCAAGATGGCGTGGCGGCAGATACAAACATGGCACCAAAACAACACCGTCACAGATGTGTTGTTTGTGGAAAATACAACCGGAAGCAAAATAAATTCATATTTCACTTCTTTCCCAAAGGTAAGATGAAGTGCTTAGTCATAAGTAGGGTATATCTACGAGTATACAGTATATAGTATACTCCCATACGAGTATATAATTTATCATGGCTGACTGAATACATATTCCAGAGACATCATCTCGGTAAATAGGTGACCCATGAATGTTGGCATTTGTATCATTGCAGATGTTTGTTATGGCTCAAGAACCTTGACATCAAACTGAAGACGCAAACACCTGATCAGCTGAACTAAGTCCCATGTTGTGTGAAGCAGCCACTTTTAAGATGACCAGTATAGCGGGGTTGGCCGCCTGACGTCTGACGCTCCACAATTTACATAAGTTTTATATAATATAAATAAATAGCATAATTAATCTACTTACATTGTATATACTGTATGTGCCTTTCACCTGATCGGTTATCTTTAATGCAAGACATACCCTCAATTGTATGTTCTTAGTTTTTATGGAGTGTGAGGTTGAATTACTTGCTTAAACTATATAATATTATTCATGAATACACAGACAAGCAATAAACAGTAGTGGAGAAATTCCCCTATCACTATAATGTGCTGCAGTAGTCGACCTGAATAGTAAACACTAACATTGATAGAAAATATATTTATAAACACGTACAGTTGGTCAAAGATCCAGCTGACCCACCCTCACTCTGGGGCTCGCAGAATTAGCTGGCAATACTGGTGTAGTTGCCAATCAGTGGATATAATAACTTGAATATTTAAGCAAACCTACGAACCTTGGGTGAATGTTCGGGATCATACATAGCGATGTATGCATTTTTATTTGAGATAAGCTTACTTTTCCTTGTTTAGTATATGTTTTAACAATGATATAGCCGAAATCAGATCTACCAATCCCAATCTTTGTAAGACACACCTCCTTCCTACACCAGTATTGCCAGATAATTCTGCGAGCCCCAGAGCGAGGGTGGGTCAGCTGGAACTTTGACCAACTGTACAACATGAGGCAAAAGATGTGCTCCACACTTTTGGTAATGTTGCAGAAGGGATGTGAATTTATTAGTGTATGACGTGTATGGGTAGAGCTGCAGAAACATAAATTACTCGAGAGACAGTCACTGGGATGATTGCTGTGGTTGTCTCGTATATTCCTTCGTGAGAGATAATTGCGTACCGGTAAATGTCTTTATTTACTCCTCACCAATTAAGCAGTGCAAGTAATATGAGGAACTGTATGATTCAGTGTGTGTATGTTTGTTTATTTACTTATCAGTAAACGTACGAACACTGTGGGGAACATATGGCTGAAATCCATACAGATACTGAACAAAATTTAAATGTAAGGAACAAAACCAATACAAGATATAGACGTTGAGTAACCTACACATATAACAAAGGTATTATATTAGATCAAGTATTTTATACAGAAAAAGGTAAAGTTGCTGCACAAATACTAGATTGTATTCATGGAATGTAGCACAATATATTTAGTTGTAGTAGTATATGGACTGAGGTAGGACAATAATGATAATGACAAAAATGCGATCACAATTTAAACATCATGAGTTACTTTTACAGTAGCCTACTACTTAGATATAGGCCTATAAGAGCTATTATGAATTGTGAAAAATTATGAGATATTGAGTACTGCAAGCGGTAGCCTATATATATTAGAAACTATGTAGTTATAGCTCGAATATAACCGATTTCTAAAGAACGGTACATTCTCTAATGAGGGGTATACACTGTATAGTTACTGTTCGAAATTAACCGTTCTCTATTGAGGGGTGCTTGACGTTAGATGGGGTAAGTATCAGGGGCCTACAACCAAAAGCAGAGAGTCACCTCTCCTTATTAGATTCTTCTTGGTTGTGTGTGAAGGTGGTGGTGGTGGTAATAGTAGTGGTGGAGGGAGGGTCTGCACGCCGCCACATACCTTACCCCCTGCGCATCGCGGCCCTGCCCACTGCCCAAAATGTACAAATATTATATTAGATTAGATTAACCTAACTTAACCTAACCTAACCTAACCTAACCTAACCTAACCTAACGTAACCTAACCTAACCTAACCTTAATATAATATAATATAATATAACATAACACAAAAAACAAAATAAAAGTATAAAAATACACTAAATCCGAGTGGGATCGAACACTCGGTGCCGGGCGAGAGCTGTACTGACTGAGCTACAGAGCGACCTGGCAGTAACGGTTTGAAGGCTATATTTATACACGGGAAACGGGGGGCGGGGCCAAGGGAGGCTTAGATTTTCGCGCATGCGCGGGGGTAAGGTGTGTGGCGGCGTACATCCCCTCCCAGTGGTGGAGGAGGACAAGGTAATGGTGATGATGGTGGTGGACGTTTAAGGGAGAATGATTTATGCCAGCTGACAATAACTGGTGCTTGGGTCTTGCTGTGTGTGGGATGGGGGAAGTGGATTGCGTGTTCGGAATGTAGAGTTATATTTATATTGAAGACGGAACGATGCACTGAAAGATGGATAACCCTGTCGTATAAAATATTGGATCTCTCTCTCTCTCTCTCTCTCTCTCTCTATATATATATATATATATATATATATATATATATATATATATATATATACAGTATATATATATATATATATAAATATATATAAATATATATACATATATATATATATATATATATATATCTCTTTCTCCCTCTATCTCTCTCGTCCTAATGCGTTCACTTAAATATTATGATACATAATATGTAGGTCAGTAAAATAATACATTATACAATATAGCTTCTATAGACTAGTTTATGTTTCGTTTCCATTACACATAATCTATTTACAATCATTTACACATGTCTTATTAATAAGAATTAATTATGCGTTTTAAGTTTGGTGGGTATATCATTTGCTTTACCAATATATTGATAAGGTTAAGGAAACGTATGATTATGAATACGCGAATTATTATCAATAATACTGTTATTAGTTATAAAGAGAAGAGCTATAAGAAAACTAATAAGAAAGATAAGAAGAATACGGAAAGAATGAGTTAGTGTATTATTAAGATGATCTGGGCAAGTTCAGTCAAGAGCAGAGATCGTAGAAATAATGACGAGAAATGATAGTGTTAATTTTATATATTTACATGTATACATTAAGTCATATTAATAATTACAGTATATACAGTTGACTTATGGTTTTACGTAATAATTCAGCGATTGATGGTATAGAGTTGATCAGTTTTATAATAAATTACGTTCAAATTTATCTTTGCTGTAAAAAATTAGATGGAGACATGCAGAGGGAAATTATATATAATACACTAGGATAAAGACTGACGTAAATAATGCCGAATAACAGAGGACAGAGAGAGAGAGAGAGATAGAGAGGGACGGAGAGTAAATCCGCACACGCACACACATGTGAACAGAGTTGAGATTAGGGCAACTATACTCCGTTTCTTTTCAGCTGACGATAAATTTCATCCCTTAACAGCCGAATTATCAATACTTAATGGAACAAAATGAAACCACTGTGTTTCTGCAGCATTTTAAGACCAAGTTTCTATAATCAGCACTCTATTTCACTACACAATCTTCAGAATAACATACATTTTGACGGGAACTTTGCAATTTACCGCTAGATAACAAAACAAAAACAGAGTATAGGAGGCATAGCAATTGAGATCTATGAAGAATACATACAGAAGTTGCAGTCAAACATAGATCCAAAGGCAAAGTAGAGAGGCACATGGACTCCAGCAAGCCACAGCCATCCGTCACAAACCTGCCCCCACTACAACTGTGACTAACCGGCCATCTCCACAATACCCGGTGCATAGTGTTTGACTGTTGAGGCTGATGGACTCCAGCAAGCCACAGCCATCCGTCACAACCTGCCCCCACTACAACTGTGACTAACCGGCCATCTCCACAATACCCGGTACATAGTGTTTGACTGTTGAGGCACATGGACTCCAGCAAGCCACAGCCATCCGTGACAACCGACCCCCACTACAACTGTGACTAACCGGCCATCTCCACAATACCCGGTACAGAGTGTTTGACTGTTGAGGCTGATGGACTCCAGCAAGCCACAGTCATGCGTCACAACCGACCCCCACTACAACTGTGACTAACCGGCCATCTCCACAATACCCGGTACATAGTGTTTGACTGTTGAGGCTGATGGACTCCAGCAAGCCACTGCCATCCGTCACAATCGGTCCCCACTACAACTGTGCCTAACTGGCCATCTCCACAATACCCGGTACATACTGTTTGACTGTTGAGGCTGATGGACTCCAGCAAGCCACTGCCATCCGTCACAATCGGTCCCCACTACAACTGTGCCTAACTGGCCATCTCCACAATACCCGGTACATACTGTTTGACTGTTGAGGCTGATGGACTCCAGCGAGCCACAGCCATCCGTCACAACCGACCCCCACTACAACTGTGACTAACCGGCCATCTCCACAATACCCGGTACATAGTGTTTGACTGTTGAGGCTGATGGACTCCAGTGAGCCACAGCCATCCATCACAACCGACCCCCACTACAACTGTGAATAATCGGCCATCTCCACAATACCCGGTACATAGTGTTTGACTGTTGAGGCTGATGGACTTCAGCAAGCCACAGCCATCCGTCACAACCGACCCCCACTACAACTGTGACTAACTGGCCATCTCCACAATACCCGGTACATAGTGTTTGACTGTTGAATAATAGTAGTACAACACCAAGGGAAAGGTCGTATGTTGGGCACTAGATATAGCAGGGAAGCCACAATTTGCTATAAAAAATGGAGCATGCGAAAACTGTCTTGTCAATAATGATAGAAAGAGAAAGAGATGTAGTAAGAGATACATAGAGATAGAGCTCTCGGAGGCAGGGCACGCTCAACCCCTATTCTGATAAGATCAGCCATAGACTACAGTAGATCTGGACTGGACACGAAAATGAAACTTTGCAGTATGGGACCCAAAATCGGAGAACGAACCCTCAAGTTCGAACCTCGAAATCGTGAAAATGTTATGTTTTCGCGGTTTCGAGGTTCAAACTTGGGGGATTTTGGGTCCTTTACTGCAAAGTTCCATTTTCGTGTCCAGTCCAGATCTACTGTAGTCTATGGATCAGCCTATCGCCCATATATAAAGTAGGGTAGCTATCTCAAAACGTGTGCGTGTAACTTTACATCAATTATATAGTCTATGTTTTATTAATAGTAATGTGTTATACATAATTTGCTAAACATATCATAAACATACACACACGGTAGTGCATCATTAATTAAACAAAAACAAGTGCAAGAGGGATACTGCGTACGTATGTGAGAGGTGGGGTACTCTAACACAGACACACGACCACTTCAAGAGCCGCCTGCTGGAATACCTTGCTCTCTCTAGGAATTTATTACATAGCACAGATTTTATTTTTTATTTTTTTTCTATGAGAGTGAGGGAGACAAAAGGCAGAACTGCCTGTAGTGAGTGCCTCCCCCAGAGTTGAAAGAGTGATAGGGCCAAAATCAAAGGGACGTTCGAGCCAAAATGCCTGGACACACAGAGTTTGAAGCAATTTTATTCATAGGAAGAGGGAAAGACTGATTACGGGAGAGACTTCTAGAGCTCAGCAGTTCAATAGAAGAAAGTCTGAGAATAGCGTTTCGCTCTTGGGTTGGAGAGTTGCACAGAGTAAGGGTGGGAATGTGTTGCAAGACAGGTTCTACGTACCCTACGTAGAGGAGGTGGTATACACTGGGAAAGCTCTGAGGAACACTGATTATTGTAGTAACAATAGAATAGCGAGAGCGATGCAACATTGCATCTCTTTGGCGAGGTTAAACCTGATGGCAAGAAAAATTACGGGATCAGTTCGCCTAAGTTAAATTTCACTGATATATATTAACACACACTAGCCTAATAATCACTTGCTTCCTAACATCAGAGAAACTTGAAACATAATCGAATACACTGGATGGTTGAGTTAGTAGTACCGTACACTGGCCCACAGTAAAGAGAGATTGCAGAGAGCTGGTGAGTGGACGGCAGTTAATGATACGAAAGGCTTTCCTTTCTACTTTGTCTAGGAGTGCGGTGTGAGAGGATCCTCCCCACACATGTGAACAATACTCAATACATGGACTCACTGCGTCCCTGTACAGAGCAAGAAGCTGCGTAGGGGTAAAGAACCCCTTGAGGCGGTTGAGCACACCCAGCTTCTGGGAGGCTGCCTTAGCAAGACTGGTAATATGGTCCTTCCATGTGAGAGCAGAAGAAAAGTAGACACCGAGAATATTGAGAGAAGATGAAGGATTGATTTTTGTATTGTTGAAGTGTATAGAATTGTCTGCTGGAGGTTCCGACCGGGTAGTAAGATGAAGAAATTGGGTTTTGGAAGCATTAAAGGTAACAATGTTTTCCCTGCCCTAACTGGAAATAGTAGCTAGATCAGAAGATAAGTGTTGCATGGCTTCATTACGTTTTTTTGGGGGGATTGCTGGCTGGGGCATTCAAGAAAACTAATTGAATAGTTTAGGGTAGAGTCGTCTGCGTATGAATGAATGTGTCGGTACAGTTGAGAAGATCATTTATGAAAATTAGAAAGAGAAAGGGAGATAGATAGTACAGAGCCCTGAGGAACACTGGAGTTGATAGGATGAGGAAGTAAGCGATGGTCGTCCACATCCACAGCTATGGAACGGCCGGAAAGGAAATTAGAGACAAAGGCACAGATGGAGGATTAGAAACTGAAGGAGGGTAGTTTAGAAATTAAAGATTTGTGCCAGACTCTATCGAAGGCCTTCGATATGTCTAGTGCAATAGAAAAGGTTTCACCGAAGTTCCGAAAGGAGGATGATCAAGAGCTAGTAAGATATGAAAGAAGATCACCAGTAGAGCGACCCTTAAGGAAGCCATACTGGCGATCTGATAGTAGATTATGAGAAGAGAAATGCTTAAGAAATTTGGATGCAAGAATAGTTTCAAAACCTTTAGAGATACAAGAGATGAGAGCAATTGGACGATAGTTGGAGGGTTGAGAGCGGTCACCCTTCTTTGGGACAAGTTGAATGAGAGCAAACATCCAGCAAGAAGAGAAGACATTAGAGGAGAGAGAGAGAGAGAAGAAAGAGTTGCCTAGGCAGGGAGTCGGCACGGAAGCACAGTTTTTGAGTACAACAGGAGGAATACTGTCCGGACCATACGCCTTCTTAGTATTAAGCCCAGAGATGGTATAAAATATATCTTTAGAAGAGATTAGCATATTAGGCATAAGTAGGAGAGAGGGGGATGGAGAGGGAGGAATAGCAATAGGAATAGTTGAGTTTCTAGCAAAAGGTTTGAGCAAAAAGTTTAGCTTAGTCAGAGGAAGAAGTGATGGTTGTGCCATCCGAGTGGATAAGGGTAGTGAAAGACGATGAAGACAAATTGTTAGAGAAGTTTTTGGCTAGATGCCAGAAAGCTTGGGAAGAGCTAGAGTTGGATAGTTCAGTGCATTTATTATTGATGAAAGAGTGCTTGGCAAGTCAAAGAACAAATTTGGCTTCATTCCGGGCAGAATCATAGGAAGAATGAGATTCTTGAGTTTTAAGGCGTCGGTACCGTTTGAATGCTTCCTTCTTGTTGCGGACAGCAGTAGAACAAGTGTGAGTAAACCAATATTTGTTTACATTAGAGAAAGAAAATGGGATGCATGCTTCCATGCCCGAGAGGATTACCTCCGTTATGTGTTCAGCACTCTCTGAGGGTCCCCAGCCATGAAAGCAGAAGTCATTCCATGGGAAATCAAAGAAGTACAGCCGAAGAGCCTCTCAGTCGGCAGCGCCAAAGTGCCACAAGCGCCGCCGGTCAGGAGGATCGGGTGGCCGTACTGGAGAGATAGGACAGGTGACAGATATTAGTTTATGGTCGGAGGTGCCCAAAGGAGAGAAAATATTTACAGTATAAGCAGAGGGGTTAGAGGTTAGAAATAAGTCAAGAATATTGGGCCGATCTCCGAAGCGATGCGGGATACGAGAGGGTTGCTGGACTAGCTTCTCTAGGTAATTTACGATGGAAAAAATGTAGGCTAATTCAGTGGAAACAGTAGAGGACTACAGTAGTATGAGTGTTAGCTTGGAAGGGGTGCGAGGGGGGTGGATAAGGGGAGAAGGGGGAGGAAGGAGGGGTCCAGATTGTATGAGTTTTAGCTCAGGAGGAGTACAAAGGAGTACAAAGGAAATCAAGCAACAACAGTCTAGTGACCCTTCTAGGCTGCTTGTCCTCCAAAACACTGAGGATCAAGTGTCCAAACAGTGGTTTACAGTGGATAAGGGAACATTGGAAAGGGAACTACTGCCCTGGAACTAATGTCCGTGGCAGGATTAGTAGGGGACAGATGGGTTAGTACCTGAGGGGGGGATAAAATAAAGTTATTAATTTACAAACGCAGTCAGTCGCGGGTTTGATGCGAGATTTTTTGTCTAAGCGGAGTTTAAATGAATCAACGGTGCTGCAGTCTATAACGTCTCGGGGAAGCCTATTCCACAAGTTGACAACTCGATTGAAGAAGAAATTCTTTGATTCGTGTGAGTTAAAAGATTTACCAATAATTTTGCAACCGTTTCCCCGCGTGTAATTAGATTGGTCGATAGTGAAGTACTTACTACAGTTCATATTGTCGATGCCTTTGATGATTTTGAACACTTGAATTAAGTCACCTCTTAATCTGCGCTGGGTTAAAGGAAATAGATTTAATTCTCTAAGATGCTCTTCATATGGTTTGTTCTTTAGGCTAGGTATCATTTTGGTAACTCTACGTTGAACTCGTTCCAGCTTGTTTATATCTTTTTGGTAATAAGGGCACCAGGATTGAATGCAGTATTCCAGAAGAGGGCGGACTAAGGAATTGTAAAGGGTTAGGATAACTTCTTTGGATTTATGCTCAAATGACCTGCCTATAAAGCCAATTATTTTGTTTGCCTTCTTAACAACTTCTGAACTTTGTTGACTCGGTTTTAGGTTACTCGATATTGTTACTCCCAGATCGGTTTCTCTGTTTACATACTTAAGCTGAGTGCCATTCATCGAATAGTTTGCTTTCTCATTTAGGTATCCGATATGTAGTATTTTACATTTATCCGCATTGAAACTCGTTTGCCAAATTTGGGCCCAACATCACAATTTATCTAGATTGTGTTGCATATCGTCAACTTGTTCTTTTGAGAGTACGCTATTTGCAATTTTTGTATCGTCAGCAAATTTTGAGATTGTACAGGTGAGACCCTCATCTATGTCGTTGATGTAAATTAGAAAGAGAATTGGTCCTAGTACCAATCCCTGGGGTACCCCGCTACTTACATTGGTCCGTTTAGATGCCTTACCGTTTATGACTACTCTTTGCTTTCTGTCGCTGAGCCAATTTTCTATCCATTTCAACACACCGTCTTGTATTCCATGCGCTTTTAGTTTTAGCAGTAAACGTTTGTGGGGAACTTTGTCAAAGGCCTTTTGAAAATCAAGGTATATAATATCTACAGCTTTACTCTCATCGTAGAGGTTGAGGATATTGTAGAATAACGTTTTTTACGAAAGCTGTGTTGAGTATCTTTAAGTAAGTTATTTGCCTCTAAGTGATTTACGAGTCTGTCTCTTATGACCGTTTCTAGCATTTTACATACAATTGAGGTTAAGCAAATTGGACGATAGTTACTGGGTAGGGATTTGCTGCCTTTTTTAATATCGGTGTTACGTTGGCTAGCTTCCACTGATCAGGCATAGTCCCAGACTGCAAGAATTCATTGAGTAGCAATGTCAGTGGTTTGGAGAGCTCATCCTTAGCTTCCTTTAGAACTCTAGGCGAGATTGTATCAGGTCCAGGCGTTTTATTTACCTTGAGTTTATCTAAACAATTCAATACTTCTCTCTCTGTAACGGTGATATTGCTTAGAACATCTGAATTATCAATCTGAATCGGCGATGGTGTAGGGATATCACTGAGGTCTTCGGTTGTAAAATCTGATGCAAAAAAGGTATTGAGGGCATTACTCATTTGTACTTCGTCTTTGGTGTATTCTCCATTTTCATCGACTAACGGTCCAACAGTTGAAGTAACTACTTTTTTCTTTCTTATATAACTATAGAATTCTTTCGGGTTTGTTTTACTTTGAGTCGCAACATGTAACTCCAGGGTCTTTTTACTTTGCTTAATTAACTTTTTGGCTTTGCGTCGTAGCTCTACAAATTTCACCCGTTCTTCGTCATTTTGTGAGGATTTTAATCTATCATTAGCAAATTTTTTAGCAAGCAGACAGTCTCAAATATCTTTATTCCACAATTTGGGATGATCATTATGGCCTGGACGCCGTATTTTCGATGGTATGCAGTCTTGCACTGCCTTAAGGTAAGTGGTTGTGAAACACTCCCAAGATGTATTTATGTCGTTATTGTTAGTCAGAAAGCTCCAGTCAGTTTCTTTAAGCTTTGATTTAAGTTTATGAAAATTTACTTTCTTAAAATTAGGGACTTTCTCAATGCTGCTATTTGATTTGTTACTAGTACACTTTAAAGTGAAAGTTATCGTACGATGGTCGCTGTTACTGAATTCATCACCAACATTCAAATTCTCTATTAATTCTTCTTTTGTTGTGAGTACAAGGTCAAGCACATTATTACCACGGGACGGAGATTGTACAAATTGAAAAAGTTAACTCTCTTGCAAAGTTAGCATAGAGGTCGTGTCCAGAGTGTGAAGTAAGAATATCGCCCCATTTAGTCACGGGTAAGTAGAAATCGCCAAGAATTACGGTATCTTGTATGTTAGTTATTTCTGCAATTTGTTCATAAATTTCACTGTCAGTTTGCACTGATTGAGCTGGGGGTCTGTATAATAAAGCTAGTTTTATTTTAGTTCCTCGTTTATTATTTAATAGTACGTAAGATATGTCTATATTCGCAATTTGAGGTTTTGACATTAAGACGGGATTAAGACTTTCCTTTATAAAAAAACAGAACTCCTCCTCCATTTCTATTG
>JBAKBP010034707.1:0-20397 GCA_037953745.1 Lithodes maja | reverse complement strand
CCTGCAGCTTAAACTTAGCTAGTTCTAGCTGAAATAACATCTCAGGAGACAGGCCTGGGGGGGGAGAGCACAAAATGGGGGATCCACACCGAGACGTGTTTACGGGTAAGCCAGCTTGCCATTGAGAACCCTCCTGCTGCATCGTGCTAAGACTCGCTGGCTGAGGGCCCAGCTCAGGGGTAGAGTGGAATGGAGGCTTGGAGGGAACCCCCCAAGACCCCACTCCACCCACCGCCCCATCGCCATCACCCAACAAACATGCCACCAAATTCTTCCTGGGCCAACTGTCAGGACAGTCCCGCCCCAAAACCGTGGCTAAACAGCGAAGACCGTAACAATCAATAGCCTGCAGGCGCTGTTCGGTCAAAGGTGTCTGCAAAAATGCCCGGGCATCCCTCTCTCCACTTATAACACTCCCCTCCCTAAACATCTGTTGTACTTGCTGGTTACTAGGCTGTACCGTGTTATCCTCCCCCGTAAATGATGAGTCATTAGACATAGTGCTGGTTATACAATTGCTGTTCATAAAAAAAAAGAAGTGCTTATTACTAATTGCAGTCTCGACTCACAAAATGTTAAAGATGCTTGAATGACTCTACTCTAGACACCCCCAACGAAACAATCTGCAAGTCCACCAATACAATAATGACACAATAAAAATTCCTCCAATATGCAAGAAAATTCTAGCCAGCTCTACTAGGTAGCATAGAATAGTTCTCCAAAAAAACATGTGATAGGATACTACTGAATCTTGTGCAAGGTCGCCATTTTGTTACGGCTGGATCGGCAATACATATTCGGGATTCTTGATCGTAGGACAGAAATGGCTTATGTGACAACGACACGCTCGATTCCAGTCCCAAATACTATATGCTCCAGACAACAAAAGCACCAACGCCCTACAGAGTTATCGTCTATGGTAACGAGGTACCTTAACTCGGCGAAAGTGTACAACAGGGGTAGGCTATGAGGCTAAACTCCCTCAGACATTTATAGGTTACGTTATGACTAAAGAAATGCAATACTCAAGAAACTACGTTAATATTAAGCCTCTAATAATGTAGAATAGAAGCAGGCTAAAGGTATGACAGTGAAATGCTAAATGACAAATGTACACGCCTACTTGAAAGCGCGTGCACTAGAATAACTGTCCCCTACTAACATGCACTAGCATGTAGCATACAAGATGTTCATGATCCAGTAGATACCTAATAATACACATGGAAGGAACATAAACAGTAGTCACTTATTATAAGAATGAATCTATACTTGGAATAACTAAAAGGTTGCAGGCAACAGTACTGCGCCGGTAGCCTACTACCGCATAGGCTACTTCGCTTCTCTCACTCTGTCTCCCCTCTGAGTCTGTATGCGCCCTACGCAACAGAACTCCGGACACAGCAGCAAAACGACAGTGCAGTTAATTGATACATGAAAGTATTAATAGTGTTGTCTTGTGTGTGAGTAATGTGTACTGTAAAGTGTTACATACATAAACTTAAAGAGAGCTGCAATGCATAGTAAAATAAAGATATAACCCACTCATCATCCCCATGTGTTCTAGCTAGCAGGCCAAGTCACAGGAACAACGAGTCCCAGCACCGAAAGCGAGAACCCAGGAAAAGACTGTAGAGAACACAAGGACAGATAAATTACGTTACTCTACTATACCGGCACTACGAGCGAGCTGTAGTCTCTGGTACTGCACTCGCTCCTGGCTCGGTAGGCAAATCAAGGCTAAGTCCTCGCCCCTCTACAGACAACTCCTGGGCATGGTCGGGCTCTTACACATGGCACTAGTCTAGTCACAAATTGGATGATGAGCTGGGCATATAACTCGTGAACATGTAGAACGTTCACCAACTATCCTCATCAAGAAGATCGCTGTTCACATTAACCCCTTAAATCTAATACATGTAAATATATGCTTGTCCTAAGAGTAATACGAGAGGTGAGTGCTGAAACTCCTTTAGGACCTCAAGGGAAGGGTATGCATTTAAATAGAGAGAAGAATGAAATGAGAGTAATGTCGTCAGAGAGAAAGAGTGCAACCGTGAGAAATTGGGAGAGAGGGCAAGGGATGTTAGAATCTCAAAGGTTCTAGGCAACCTGGTCATAGAGCACACAGCGAGCCTCCAGGCAATGTGCTGTACGACAACATGGGCAGCCCAGACAGCATAGGCAGGCGGCAATGTACTACCAACCCTGTCGCACCTAGCTATAAGCGCAGGGCTGCCAACCGGTCCATACGTCTGGCAACCACCCCCCCCCGGCAGCGTGGCGCACCGCTACCCTCTCGCTCTGAAGTCTAACTCACTCTCTCTCTCTGAATTCCTATCATCTCATCTATCAACTTCTCTATTGATACTACATATTAAATGGAAGGTCTCGACATGGCTTAAAACAAAACCCACCACTGGTTAGCAAATGACGAGACCTTTGCAGAGATACAAAGAACATAGTTATATGTTGTCACACTCAATATAAGCAGCCAGCATGGTACACGGTCCGTGACGGTACAGTGGAGTACCAAGGAGTACAATCAGGTTACGTTGCTACGCACTGGGTGCGTCACAATATATATATATATATATTATATATATACTGTACAGTATGTATGTAAATATTTCTTTTTTGTAAAATTTACCTAATTAATACTGCACAATAATGAAATTTATGAATGTGTGTTCTACGATAATATATCATCTATTCAATTTCGTATCATTAACTCCCGTCCACTCACCAACTCTGCAATCTCTTTCCCTTCGCCGCAATGTTGCATCGCTCTCGCTATTCTATCGCTACTACAATAATCAGTTTTCCTCGGAGCTTTCCCAGTGTATACCACCTCCTCTACGTAGGGTACGTGGTACCCGCCTTGCAACACAATCCCACCCCTACTCTGTGCAACTCTCCAACCCAAGAGTGAAACGCTATTCTCAGACTTTCTTCTATTCAACTGCTGAGCTCTGGAACTCTCTCCCAGAATCAGTCTCTCCATCTTCCTCTGACTTAAATTGCTTCAAATTCCGTGTGTCCAGGCATTTTAGCTCGAACGTCCCTTGAGTTTGGTCCTGTCACTCTTTCAACGCTGGGGGAGGCACTCGCTGCAGACAGTTATGCATTTTGTCTCCCTCATTCACATTGAACACAAAAATATATATATATTCTGATTAACTGCCTTTTGTCTCCCTCACTCACATAGAACAAAATATACAGATCTCCCCATGACGTAGGTTTATTATGATAGGTGGTTGTAATGAGTGGTTGGGGCTGTGATGAGTAGTTATGGTTGTGATGAGTGGTTGTGGTGTGGGGTTATAATAAGTGGTTATGGTGTGTGGTTGTGGCGATTCCTTGTGATGAGTGGATGTGGTTGTGATGAATGGTTGTGACGACAAGTTTTGGTTATGATGTTTGGTTGTGGTTGTGATGTTTGTTTGTGGTTGTGATGCTTGGTTGTGGTAGTGATATTTGTTTGTGGTAGTAATGAGTGTTTGTGGGAGTGATGTTTGGTTGTGGTGAGTGGTTGTGATGAGTGGTTATGGTGTGTGTGTGAGGATTGATTGTGGTGTGTGGTTGTGGGGAGTGGTTGTAATGAGCGGTTGTGGTTGCAGTGAGTGGTTTCGGTTGAGATGAATGGTTGTGGTCAGCGTTAGTGATTGTGATGAGTGTTTGTGATTGAGATGAGTGTTTGTGGTTGTGATGAGTTTGTGGTAGTGTTGTTTGGTTGTGGTTGTGGTGAGTGTTTGTGGTAGTGAAGTTTGGTTGTGGTTGTGATGAGTGGTTTTGGTAGTGGATTTGGTAGTGTCAGTGGTTGCCAACTAGAACATTTATATATGACTAACCTAGATAATACAAAAACAGGATACGGCAAGAATGACGACACATCTCTCTCGCTCTCTCTTTTTGTTCTCTCTCTCTCTTTCTCATTATAGACGTAAATCATAACTAAAATAATAACACAGCCAAGTAGGTTGGTTAGACTCAACAAATACAATGATCCCTATTCTTCTTTAATGGGAGATGTCAAGTTTTTCAGGCCCCCTTGCTTCCTCATGTTTATCCACATTAGTGTTCTGATTTTATTGAGTTCGTCCAATTTCTTTGTCAATAATAAGACTTTTCGTGCCACATACAGTAGGTGTCGATTTGTTTTCCTGGCGAGCCTGTTATTTAAGTGGAACACACCAGACATTTTTTCTATCGAAAAATGTGAAAATATGTCTTGAGGGGGCATTTTTAAAATATTTTATGGAGGTCTTAGGAGGAAACTAAAAATAAAATAAATGATGAACAGATATAATGAGATAATAAATACGCCCATCCCACCTTAACCCTTCCCGCACGGGCTCGCCATCCTAAGGACGTTGTTGAGATCTGGGCGATCTGACCGAAAAACGTATTTAATAGGCTACCCGTATCTTTGTTATTTTAACGCATCTCTAAACGTACTGCTATTTCCAATCTGTAGACTGGCTTTGAGTAGAGCTCTCTAAGTCAACTGGTTCAGTTGTGATGACGATTTCCGTGGAGAGAGTTTCGAGGCGATGTTAGCAATATGGGACACTTTTCAACACTAAATTTGTTTTAGCAGACAACACAATAACAAACCTCCGACATCTGCTTGTTTTCGGAGGTGCGCGCGTTGCCTCCGACCGGCTGTGTTTACATGCGTCGGACGCCCGGCTTTCAAAACAAGCTTAATAGGCTTTCAAGCTTATGGATTTTAAAATGATGCACAGGCTCCTGCCCATCTGCCGCGGTGTAATTTTAAAATGCTGCTGGGGCGGGAAGGGTTAAACATATTAATGACTCTGCTCCCCCTCAAGACAACTTCCGTGTCGTGAGGAACAACATTCGCCCCAAGACCAGGAAAATCCTACTGGTTACCGAGTGTCACAACCGTTTCCATATACTCACAGACTCAGATGGCGAAGTGGAAACAGAAGAAGTTCGGCTCGTGGGAGACTCAATGGTACATGGACAGCTCACAGAGTTTTGAGCCAGGGCATCTAAGATATGGAAGCGTTTTTGTATCCCTGGTGGTGGTGTGGACGACTTAGTTGCTGCAGTTTACGAAGTATCGAAGCTGGCCCCTGCTAATACAATGTACGTCATCCACATCGGATCAAACGATGAACAGTGAACCCTGTCAGAAGATTTGTTTCGCAAATACCAGCAGCTGATCAAGTCGTTTAAGGAGAAGTCGTCAAGGATCATCGTCTCAGGAATCGTCCCCCGACTTGGTGCAGAGAGCCGATCTTATAACATAGCTATCAGCACAAATCGTCGTCCAGCTAACCTCTGCAGGAAGGAGAATGTGGGATTTGTCGACACCTGGGACAATTTTGATTACGATGACTATTTGTTTTCGGACGATGGAGTTCATCTGAACAAGGTGGGAGCAGCACGTTTTGGACAACTTCTCAACGATGCGGTGAAGGATTTCCGGAGAAGAAATCAATTCAACCCAGGACAACCAGGATTAAAGAGGACCGAAGACAGGGAGGACGGCGACCTGCGATGGACTTAAATTCTAATCCGTCAAGAACCACAAATTTGGATAATGCTCCATCAACAAGACCCAAACCCAAAAACAGCCAGGGATGAGGACCGAGGACAGCAAGGACCGAGGACAGCCATGAACGTAAATGTAGATCTGACCAGAACCAAATTTTTTATTAAAGAGTGTTCCGGGAGTTCTAAAACCACAACTTTAAAAGTTTGCTATGCAAACGCCCGTAACATACGCAATCAATTTTCAGATTTAGGGAAACTAGTGTTTACAAAAAATTATGACGTAATTGGCATAACAGAACCTTGGCTCAATACAGAAGACACAGACTTTTTAGCAGAGTATTCACTTCCCGGTTATATAATGTTTGAGAAAAGCCGAATTAATAGAAATGGAGGTGGTATATTATCTTTTATCAAAGAAAGTCTTAACCCAATCCTCTTGTCAAAATCCCAAATTGTGAATGTCGACACATCCTTTGTGCTAATAAATAATAATAATGGTACAAATATAACACTTGAATTTACCCGTGGAGCCCCGGCTAGTTTTGTAATGTTTGCGCACCAGAACCCGGCCGGTTTTCAAAAAATGGTTTTATTCCAGAAACAATAGCGAATGGGTTAGGAATGAAGGAAAAACCACGAAAAACCGCTCAAAAAGCTTAAAAAATGGTCCTACAGAGCCCCCGAAAACGGATTTTATAAGAGTAAAAAATTGAAGGCAATTATCCCAAAAAACCAGGTTATTGCGCGCTCGCGCGCACGCACGTGGACTTTGAGAGTTTTCAACCATCGGCACGGTTGCGTGGGATACGTACACAGTTCCCATACAAATCTGAGCCCTCTTGCGTGGCTACACCTGAGGTTACGGTCGGCGCAATTAGGGGAAATTAGGGTGACTCGCCAGGCGCGTCTCTGGGGCTGTGCGTTACATACATCGCCGACGCGCCAGGCGCGTCGCTGGGGCTGTACGGGTTAACCCGTTAAGCGCGAGCTATTGGTAGTGCACACCCTACCGCCAAGCGACGATATTAGGCTTCATTCCCGCCTAAAATCGTAATTTTACAATAAATATCGTTATTATTCATATATGCCTATTTTACTTTTAATATGAAGATATTAACATGTAACAGCAATAAAACAAGTAGGATTAGTATTTGGTGGGTGAAAAAGACGAATTATTGTCGACCCTCCAGTCATGAAGTGTGAGGCGAACGAGACGTATACCTTCTCTCTCCGAGGCCTGGAGGCAAACTAAGGCCTCTCTCTCACTTGGCTCTCTCCCAACACACTCGATATGCGCAGGAGAACACCTTGGAACCGGGTTGGAGAGATTGGCTCGATAAATAAACTGATAAACAAGGAATTAAGAGGAAAAATAGGTGATAATTGAAGGGGGGGAAGAAGGGAAATTTTTACACATGTGGAGGAGTGATCAATTGTATGGAGGGGAATTATCTCACTTAATCACATATTCCTTTGTTTTAAGTACTACTGGGGCCTTTTAAAAGTTTTTTTTTTAGGCCTTGGATCTTAACACCTAACGAGCGGCCTAGGCGGTAAATAATATGTAGCCACCAGCGGGGAGTTTTTACCCAAAATAGGGCTGTTTACGTGATCATTGTCATGCCTAAATAAGACCCAGAGCATAAAACAAGTATCTATCCCTGAAAGGGCATAAACAGAGCTTTCCAATGACACCACAACGATCCTTGTATGACCGCTAGTTTTCTTGCAACAACCGCGCAACACGAGTGCAAAAACCATGTAATTCGGTACTTTCCCTAAACAATTCACTATGTAGCGAGTGTGAGAGGGTGGAGGAGGGTGGGATTCATGTCAGTTGGTCCACCACGGTGGTCTGGAGCAGTCATACCCTCGCTACTCTCCTACCACCACTTGTCTCTCTCTCTCAGCAACATTACGTGCTGAAAATGCCACACGACTTATGTTGTGAGCCGCCACATAGTCCACATTTCTTTCACTCGACATATGATGCGCCCCGCCAAAGAAGGGTTAAGAGGTTCGTCGCCTTTCACCATCAAAACCTCTTAAGAGTCTTCTTGCCATTCTTGGGTTAGTATAGACCTCTAGCTCAATCGGTGCAAACTGACCGAGAAATTTATGAACAAATTGCAGATGTAAGTTAATCACAAGATACCATCTTTTTTGGCGACTTTAACTTACCTGAGACCGAATGGGGCGATACTCTTACTTCACACTCCGGACACAACTTGTATGCGAATTTAAAAGACAGTTCACTCTATCAGTTTGTTCGATCGCCGACCCGTGGTAGTAATGTTCTTGACCTTGTACTTGCAACAAAAGAAGAATTAATAATGAATTTGAATGTTGGTGATGCATTCAGTAATAGTGACCACCGTAAAATCACTTTCCATTTAAAATTCAATAGCAATGAACTCATTACCAGCAAAGAGAAGGTCCCATATTTCAAGAGAGCAAACTTCCGTAAACTTAGAACAATATTCAAGGAAATCAACTGGAGTTCTATCATTAACAATGATGATTTAAACCAATTATGGAGATTTTTCACCTCTACTTATTTGAATGCAGTATGTGACTGTATACCATTAAAAACCGAAGATCAGTACATAATAACAGGCCTAAGTGGTGGAATAAAGACATTGCGGATTGTCTGCTTGCTAAAAAGAATGCTCATGATAAATGAAAAATCTCTGAACCCCATGAAAATAAAATGATAATTGTAGATTTACGATGCAAAGCCAAAAAGTTAATCAAACAAAGTAAAAACACGCTAGAATTACATGTTGCAAATCAAAGTAAGACAAACCCAAAATAATGTTATAGTTATATCAGGAAGAAGAAAGTAGTGACTTCAACGATTGGACCGTTAGTCGATGAGAAAGGAGATTACACTAAATATGAAGCAAAATTGAGTAATGCTCTCAATACCTTCTTTGCATAATTTTTTACAACAGAAGACCTTAGTAATAGCCCTACAGCAACGCCGGTTCAGATAGATACGTTCTGACGTTCTAAGCAGTATCTGCATTACAGAGAGAGAAGGGTTCCATGTCATCTCAACCTGTAGACCATTTCAACCAGTAGCTCTCAACCACTGCCAAATTAACCCAGACCAACCAAACCAGTGCCAAAATATAGTACTAACCTAACCTAACCGTATTGGTTGATTTGGTACTGGTTGAAATGGTCTACTGGTTGAGTTGACCGGTCACCAGAGAGAAGTTTTGAAATGTTTAGATAAACTCAAGGTAAATAAATCACCTGGACCAGATACGATCTCGCCTAGAGTTCTAAAGGAAGCTAAGTATGAGCTCTCAACTATGGTGGAACTATAAGAAAATGACAGTGAATAGACTAAGTATCTCATATCACAATATCATGAAAATGTTTCTGGGGCTCTCAAAATATGAGAGTACAAGTACGCTATGTGCCTATATGAACTTACACTGTTACCAATCACTCATTAGAAAGCTAACATATAAATTCATTCAGCGCCTTAACACTTCTGAGAACAGTATCATTAAAATGCTACAAACTCCAAGCATAGTGTACACCTCTAGGATCCAGGCACACTGGAGGAAGTTGCTCTATATTTAACCTTAAGTAATGATTTCAGGTCTGTTACTCTACAGAATTAGCATACCGGTACTGAACCTCATAGTGCAGTACAGTACTGGTATTCCTATACTGTACTGTAGCAATATACTGTACCGGAAGCTAAATGATGTGAGGCATGGTACTGTACACAATTAGGACAGTGGTTTTGGTAACACAGTAGTTTGATGACCACTGTTTTTGGTTGAGGCAGTGCTGTGAACTACATGATAGCAAGCTTGGTATTATTATTATTATTTTTTTTTTATGTAGCCTATGTACAGTAGCTTATATATATTTATGTTACTGTAAGGTATATATGGACCCCAGTATGGTCCCCTCTGTACTGTGTGAGTCTGAAATAAAGTATTATTATTATTATTATAATTATCTCTCCAAACCACTGACATTGTTCTTCAATAAATCCTCACAGTCTGAGACTATGCCTGATCAATGGAAGCACGCTAACATAACACTGATATTTAAAAAAGGCAGCAAATCATTACCTATATATAGTAACTATCGTTCAATTAGCTTAATCTTGTTGTATGTAAAATGCTAGGAACACTCATAAGAGACACTTAGAGGAATACAACATACTTAACTCTTAACCGACGGGGATGTTTGTAACTTCTACTACCTGCCAGGCGGGCATCTTTACCCTAAACGAGCTTCATTCCATGCTCTTTTTCATGCATAAACAAGAGCCAGAGCGTAATACAATTATGTATGCGTGAAAGGGTGATAATAGAGCTTTCCAATGACACCTGAATCATCCTTGTACGACCACGGGTTATCCTGTAGCGATCGCGCAACACGAGGGGAGAAACCCTAACATACGGTAATTTCCCGAGTTTTTTCCTGGTCTCGCGAGGTCGTGGGTGTGGAATGTTGCCGAGGTAGTGTCAGTTGCGGCACTGAGTCCGTGCTGAATGGTCAAAGCCCGCCTATCGTCCTCCCAATGCGTGGATTCACTCTCAGAGCCGATAATGTGCTCAACATCCCTTCCGACATATGTCGGGCATCGCAGGGGTGGCCATTATTCTCTCAGCCAATATATGTCGGGCCCCGCGGCTTGAGGGTTAAGGATACTCAACACGGTTTTCGTAAAAAACGCTCCTGCTTAACAAACCTCTTAGACTTCTACCACGATATATTCAACCTATATGATGAGAGTACAGCTGTAGATATTTTTATACCAGGTTTTTACTAGGGTTGATTGGATTGATTAGGTAGGTTCTACTTGACTGGAGGAACCGAATTCGTTTCAACTCGTGCAGGATAATTATAACAAAACGTACATTCATATTATTGTATTCACACACATAAATATTGCATTCAAATAGTAGATAATGATATATACATAGGTGAGAAGCACGAACGAGGCTCCATGATATAAATTCAATATTAAGACTGGACTCAGATAATATAAATTAGTACTTCCTTCAATCTAGGTATTACACTTGTACTTTATAAAGATAATATATATATATATATATATATATATATATATATATATATATATATATATATATATATATATATATATATATATATATATATATATATATTATATATATATACAGTATATATATAAACAGTATATATATATATATATCACAAATACACGTGAGCCACTAAATGTTTCTAGTCTCTCAGTGGGGGTCGATGGTTCGAAGACTGCCGTGGTGTAATTGATTAAAGCGTCGGCTATCATCCTGATGGTCGATGGTTCGATCCCCACTGAGAGACTAGAAACATATATATATATATATATATATATATATATATATATATATATATATATATATATATATATATATATAAATATATATAATATATACTGTATATACAGGGAGGTGTGGTGGAGTGGTCTTGCCACTGGCCTGGTAATCCAAAGGTCCCGGGTTCAAATCCCGATGTATCAATGGGAAGATATTATTGGGATGGAATTTGTGCTGTACCTAGTATCAGTGCATTACCACAAAGCCCACCGAAACGTCAATAAAATACCCTCATTGTTCCCTGATTAAATAGCACTGTATGAATATTCCCATATTCAAAATATGCTATAGGGGTGCAATGCCTGGTGAGTTATCTGCTCAACAGGTGGCGTTGTGTGTGTGTAAGTGTGAGAGTCCGAGTGTAGAGGGTGAGACAGTGAAGCACGGGAACGAGATGGCTTCAGAGATGGGGTCGTTTCGGGATGAGTGAGCACCGTGCCTCATGTGAAGGCAAGATGGCAGGTGCTCGTTGTACTCAACGTGCTTCACATGTCTCACTCCCTAGACTGGAACAAGACCTCACGGGCTTCACTGTTCATTGTAAAGCGGTGAATGTTAAGGCTCTCAGCCTATGCCCGAGAGGAAGTAAGTTGGAATATAGAAAAAAAAAAAAAATACAGTATATATATATATATATATATATATATATATATATATATATATATATATATATATATATATATATATATATATACCGTATATACAGTATATATATATATATATATATATTTGCTCAGCCCCAATCCCCACTTTTCCTATTTATTATATTTATTTTCTATTTAATTATATTTTATTATTTTTCTTTTCTTGGGGGTGGCCACCTCAAGACAGAGCAAGAACAGGGAAAACACAAAACACAACATAAAACAACGAACAAACACAGACAAAACAAAGTCACACACATCTAGGTCACCCAGGAGAAGACCCAGAGACCAGGGTCACCAAGGTCGCTCCAGCACTCCCCCGGCCCCTGACCACCCGGAGAGGTTCCGATCTCGGCAGGCAGACATGTGATGACAGAGTGATGGGCTGACCCTTTGTCAGAGTGAGGGTTGGTGTCCTCTACTTCCCATAGCCCCTTCTATCTTGTTCTCCTTCTGCATCTCTATTTTTGTTCAAATGGCGTAGGGATGCGGCGACCCCAACGCCCGCCACTTTCTGATGCAGATAGCCTCCTCTGTGGTGGAGGGGTGAGAAATGTCTACCACCGCTTTTCTCCGGCGAGACGTAGAAGTCGGCTAAAGGGGATCGGGGGCGGGGGGCTTGGTATCCTTCTCCCATTAAATTAATCTACCAAAAAAACAAGACAGAGATATGGGCGAGGGAGTGCGTTCGTGGTCCCGGACCCTAAGAATATATATATATACCGTACAGTATATAATTATATACTATATATATATATATATATATATATATATATATATATATTACTCCCTTCAATCGAGGTATTACACTTGTATTTTATTCTGGCTATCACTAGAGTCTAGTGATTCTCAACCAGGGGTAAATTTACCCCCTGGGGGTAAAAACATACATGGCATGGGGTAAATATATCATACCTGAAAACTCAATATTAATTCTATATTACGCTATACATGACTAGGCCTAACCTGTTTTAGGTTTAGAGAAATAGGGAAGACATTGTAACAAAATAACCCCTCTAATATAGGAAAAATTCAGTTTACGAAGAGTTCACCAAAGTAACATTGCACATTTTCCAAACTTGGATGGTGTGTTACCTGAGATAAAAGAAAACATCACAGCACATTTGAAAATCTTGAAGGGTCACTGGCTATATTTCAGAAGACATGATTTCTAGCGATAGATGGATATCAAGACCTTTAACCACTGATCTGCCAGACATGAAGGATGACGACCCAGCAAAAGAACTTCTGAATGATCTTCTATCCTCAGATATATTAATGAAAAACATGAAAATGTTTATGATGAATTTTGTATAAAAATCATAAATTCAATCCCACTGTTTACTCAGCGTGCCTTCAGATTGCTTGTTCCTTTTGTCACTAGATAGTTATGTGAATCAAGGTTCTCTACTTTAGTAGCAATGAAAACTAAGACCAGGAACCGCCTAAAAGCCAACAACGACATAGAAGTAGCGTTGTTTTCAACATATCCTCGAATATATAAACTGTTAACTCAATGAATCAGCAGTGTTCCCACTGATAATGCTTCTGGTATTGTTGTTTGATCTTGTTTGATATAAGTGGACTGTATATTTATATCCTTTATCACATTTTGCTACGTGCAAACTTTAAAAATAATTTGTGTTTCTATCCTCTGTATTTTGTGAGCCTTTATGGTGGCTATACCTTTTTTGTATGGGTGTAAGGAGGTAAATGGCGAAATACATCAAGCCGAGGGGGTAAATGACTGAGGAAAGGTTGAGAATCACTGCACTAGACGATTGTATTCAGTTTGTAAAGGCCCTCTAGCAGTTGAAGTGGCAACATCTATATCAGTCATCCCTCTGGCTCCTACAATTCCTTTCTAAACTGAATACAATCTTCGAATGATAGCCATATGAAACTGCTAAAATGCGTCATAATACTTAAGGGGTTTAAATGTGGGAAAATAATGAACATTTAATACCAAATTTGTTAATGCGATATTTTTGAAAATCTTATTTGTTGAGGTGCGATCAATGATTGTAATAAGGGAGGATTTCTATAACCTCTTCTCCCTTATATTTAGCCCCAATTGTCTTGAACATTTAAGACATTCGCTCAGTTAATTTGGCGATTTTAACCATTACAGCACCGGTGACGTCTCCTGTATTTGATTTTAACCATTACAGTACCGGTGACGTCTCCTGTATTTGATTACAGTACCGGTGACGTATCCTGTATTTGATTTTAACCATTACATTATCGGTGACGTCTCCTGTATTTGATTTTAACCATTACAGTACCGGTGACGTCTCCTGTATATGATTTTAACCATTACAGTACCGGTGACGTCTCCTGTATTTGATTTTAACCATTACAGTACCGGTGACGTCTCCTGTATTTGATTTTAACCATTACAGTACCGGTGACGTCTCCTGTATTTGATTTTAACCATTACAGTACCGGTAACGTCTCCTGTATTTGATTTTAACCATTACAGTACCGGTGACGTCTCCTTTATTTTATTTTAACCATTACAGTATCGGTGATGTCTCCTGTATTTGATTTTAACATTACAGTACCGGTGATGTCTCCTGTATTTGATTTTAACCATTACAGTACCGGTGATGTCTCCTGTATTTGATTTTAACCATTACAGTACCGGTGATGTCTCCTGTATTTGATTTTAACCATTACAGTACTGGTGACGTCTCCTGTATTTGATTTTAACCATTACAGTACCGGTGACGTCTCCTGTATTTGATTTTAACCATTACAGTACCGGTAACGTCTCCTGTATTTGATTTTAACCATTACAGTACCGGTGACGTCTCCTGTATTTGATTTTAACCATTACAGTACCGGTGACGTCTCCTGTATTTGATTTTAACCATTACAGTACCGGTGACGTCTCCTGTATTTGATTTTAACCATTACAGTACCGGTAACGTCTCCTGTATTTGATTTTAACCATTACAGTACCGGTAACGTCTCCTGTATTTGATTTTAACCATTACAGTACCGGTGACGTCTCCTGTATTTGATTTCAGCTACATTTACACGATTTTCTGAAGAATAGGAAAATATATATGGTTGCTAAAAGGAATAATTAAGATCGTCTGTAGCCCGTTAATTGGTAGACGTCCTTTCTAACTTATTATAATCCTGAAATAGCTACCAGAATATAATGGAAATGTCGTCACTGATATTGTATGGGTTAATACCACTCGTCCCATTTTGGTAGTTAAACGATATGGCAATTGGATGAATCGCCCTTCTGCCGGGGCACTTTTCTGCTTATAAATGCGCAACTTAATCCCCAAGGAGGTTCTTGTTTTGGTTCCGAGCTTGTTGGAGGTCTAGGGGGAAACACAGCATAATAATGTTTTAAATAATAAATATATGTATTTTCAAAAATCCCCTTAAAAATCCTTTGCAAATGTATGGCGGGAATGGAGTAAAGCATATGTTGCTATCATTTCTGGAACACAAGTTTACACCAACGACGAGAGAGAGGCGATCGAGGCTACAGTCTTGATGGCGGGAATGGAGTAAGGCATATGTTGCTATCATTTCTGGAACACAAGTTTACACCAACGACGAGAGAGAGGCGATCGAGGCTACAGTCTTTATGGCGGGAATGGAGTAAGGCATATGTTGCTATCATTTCTGGAATACAAGTTTACACCAACGACGAGAGAGAGGCGATCGAGGCTACAGTCTTTATGGCGGGAATGGAGTAAGGCATATGTTGCTATCATTTCTGGAACACAAGTTTACACCAACGACGAGAGAGAGGCGATCGAGGCTACAGTCTTTATGGCGGGAATGGAGTAAGGCATATGTTGCTATCATTTCTGGAACACAAGTTTACACCAACGACGAGAGAGAGGCGATCGAGGCTACAGTCTTTATGGCGGGAATGGAGTAAGGCATATGTTGCTATCATTTCTGGAACACAAGTTTACACCAACGACGAGAGAGAGGCGATCGAGGCTACAGTCTTGATGGCGGGAATGGAGTAAGGCATATGTTGCTATCATTTCTGGAACACAAGTTTACACCAACGACGAGAGAGAGGCGATCGAGGCTACAGTCTTTATGGCGGGAATGGAGTAAGGCATATGTTGCTATAATTTCTGGAACACAAGTTTACACCAACGACGAGAGAGAGGCGATCGAGGCTACAGTCTTTATGGCGGGAATGGAGTAAGGCATATGTTGCTATCATTTCTGGAACACAAGTTTACACCAACGACGAGAGAGAGGCGATCGAGGCTACAGTCTTTATGGCGGGAATGGAGTAAGGCATATGTTGCTATCATTTCTGGAACACAAGTTTACACCAACGACGAGAGAGAGGCGATCGAGGCTACAGTCTTTATGGCGGGAATGGAGTAAGGCATATGTTGCTATCATTTCTGGAGCACAAGTTTACACCAACGACGAGAGAGAGGCGATCGAGGCTACAGTCTTTATGGCGGGAATGGAGTAAGGCATATGTTGCTATCATTTCTGGAACACAAGTTTACACCAACGACGAGAGAGAGGCGATCGAGGCTACAGTCTTTATGGCGGGAATGGAGTAAGGCATATGTTGCTATCATTTCTGGAACACAAGTTTACACCAACGACGAGAGAGAGGCGATCGAGGCTACAGTCTTTATGGCGGGAATGGAGTAAGGCATATGTTGCTATCATTTCTGGAACACAAGTTTACACCAACGACGAGAGAGAGGCGATCGAGGCTACAGTCTTTTAATACCATTACACAAATATATTACAACTATTGCTAAAATATTAAAAATAATAAATCAGTTTATGAATGACCACAATTATACCATAACCGTAATAATAAGAAATTTTTCAATCATTATCTCAAAATTATAACTTGGGAAAAAAAGAGAGAGAGAGAGAGAGAGAGAGAGAGAGAGAGAGAGAGAGAGATCCATTGGAAGATATAGTTTCTTCTTTGACTGCACATAATACGTCTAGATACCGATGATCAATATTGGAATACATATCTATAAACTAAGGTTTAATTATATAATAATTACTTCAGCCAAATACATTGCCATTATACTTATTTGGCTAATATTTTGGCAGAGTAAGATCCTTACTTAGCTGAATAAATGCATCTAGTGTTAGTCTATATACTGTATAGCTCTGTGAACGTAATGGTATTGTATGTATGTATATATGTATATAATGAGGCACATACCACATAACTGGGGGTGGCCGACTCGAATAAGAACTCGAATAAAAACACCATTTAAAGATCCAATTCTTAGGGTCTGGGACCACTTTCGCGTTTCCTCGCCCCTTACTCTGTCTCGTGTAGTAGGTGAATTATAGAAGGGGAGGAGGATTTCTAGCACCATGCCGCCAGAAGGAAAAGTATGACAGTTAATGAGACAGAATCGGCTAAGGTTGGCTAGAGGATGCGAAACATCACTCTGGACAGGACCATCCCTCACCCCAATACGGAACGACATAATAAGGATGATTCCTTTGGCACTGAAGTCTTTCCAAAAGAACATACAAATGGTCAAGTTGCAGCCATCAAACAAGGAAGAGGTCAGGTTTGAGATAGTTGACACTGAAATAAGGACAGCTTAACCCCTTGAGGGTCATGACGCATGTTGTCAGTTAATCCTGGCTGATATTAGACGATTTTAGACAGTGGGAGTGAGAGGGAATAATTGAGATTACCCCTTTGAATGCTAGAGGGCCTTCCAAACTGAATATAATCGTCTAATGACAGCCAGAATAAACTGTCAAAACACCTCACAATCCTCAAGGGGTTAAGTGCTAGCAATTATTAGACAGTAGTAAGAACAACACAGTGACATATTCTCCATAATCTTAACATTAATACATTTGTTAACACAACAAATAATAATTAATGTACCGTATGACAAATGAACCCGGCTTTTATCGAATATATATCCAATATATACAATTACGGAATAGTTATTATTATTGTAACAAACTGTTCTTTCTTTAACTGCCTTCCAAGTTAGTTGTAATCCTTTGTATGTTTAGGTTACTCATTTAAAGCAGTGAATGACGTCAGTGTAAAGGGGCCCTCACACAGTCAGGAGTGCGAGCTAGTGGAAGTCTAACAGGAGTCGCTAGAGACACTAGGAGTCATCGATTTACACCCAAGCGAGTGGGAGTCTAACAGGAGTCGCTAGAGTCACTAGGAGTCATTGATTTTCACCGCAAGCGAGTGGGAGTCTAACAGGAGTCGCTAGAGTCACTAGGAGTCATTGATTTTTATCGCGAATAGGCCCGCGAGTCCAAAATGTTCTCCTACTCCTAGCGACTCTAGCTCGCACTCCTGACTGTGTGAGGGCCTCTTAATGAAATGCTGCTTTAGTCTACCAGATGTATAAACAGTGAGAGAGAGTGATTGTGAGTGTGTTTGGATGTATGTGTGTGTGTGTGTGTGTATTTGTATGTATGTATGTGTGTGTGTGTATTTGTTTGTATGTTTGTGTGTATGTATGTGTGTGTGTGCGTATTTGTGTGCATGTATGTGTGTGTGTGTGCATGTTGGTATGTATGTATGTGTATTTATGTATGTTTGTGTGTGTGTGTGCGTATTTGTATGTATGCATGTGTGTGTGTGTATGTATGTTTGTGCTTTTTTGAATGTATGCATATGTGTGTGTATGTATGTATGTGTCTATGTTTCTGTGTGTGTGCGTATTTGTATGTATGCATGTGTGTGTGTATATATGTTTGTGCTTATTTGAATGAATGCATATGTGTGTGTGTGTGTGCGTATTTGTATGTATGTATGTGTGTGCTTATTTGTATGTATGCATATGTGTGTATGTGTGTGTCTATGTACGTGTGTATGTAATAATAATAATAATAATAATAATAATAATAAACGGTTTATTAAAGAATGGCAGCCTCATGAGCTGAAAATACACATTTTACAATTTAGTGGATGAACATGAGATGTACAGATATGAGGATGGTAAGCTTAGTTTACAAACAAAATAAATAAATACAATAATGATGCATGTGCAGAATACAAATTATCATAAAATAACCATGAGAGTAAGTGATATACAGTACATATACACATTTATTTACTTACTCATATACAGAACATACGTATATACACGTACGTGCGTACATACATATACATACATATATAGGAACATAAGAACATGCAGTAAGTGTGCACATGTCCGTATACACAAACGCTCACGTATGCACACAAACATACATACATACAGAAACTGTTTTGGTATGGTCAGGGTAAAGAGGGTGCAGGTACTACAATGGGAGGTTAATCCTTGGTAGTGTGTGTGTGTGTGTGTGTGTGTGTGTGTGTGTGTGTGTGTGTGTGTGTGTGTGTGTGTGTGTGTGTGTGTGTGACAGAAGGCGAAATATGGAAGAGCTGGGCGTTCTATTGTTAAGGGTGGAAATACATGGATGAAGATACGCGAACACTTAATAATAGATAATGCTTATGCATAGATTTATAATCAGAAGTTGCGCTAGTGAGCAATATGTTCTCGCTCATATGTACGTATATTTACATACATATGTGCATATGACCATATAAATACACGTACAGTACATATATATATTATATACCTTATATTCTCAACCGGGCTCGAACCATTGACAGCACATACACACAGACATACATATACATAAATATATGCACATTACATGCATATATGCTCTTCTCTTATCCTACCTGATACTCTCAGCCGGGCTCGAACCACAAACAGTATACACTATAGACACATATATATATATACATAAATAACGCATACATACATACACATATACGCACACATACATACACATATACTGCACATACATAGATACATATATACACATATACATAAACAAACTCAAGCAAATACATACATAATTATATTCTAATACACACACGCACACACACTTATGCATATATTATTAAAGGTGGGCGCGTATATATGGTATGACAGGCCGTTATTACACATTATTAATAATATTAACAATGGTTGGGATAGGGCTATTTTTATATCTGTCAGTTCTTGCTCTTATTGGTTGGAGTGTGTTGAAATGACGAGCTGCACGTGTAGGTCTAGGGGCGTCTGGTGGAAGTAAGTTTCTGTGTCGTGGGTGAACAAGCAGCTTAGATGCAAACTGTTTGAGTGTGTTGTAGTGGTGGGTTGAGAGTGCAGGTATGCTAAGGGTGGTGAGAGCTTCCTCGTACCCTGGATATGTGCCACCCAGGATGATCCTGCATGCCCTCCTCTGAACTCTCTCCGTATTACTCTCTGTGCGTATTTGTATGTATGCATGTGTGTGTGTGTATGTATGTATGGGTGTGTGTGCGTATTTGTATGTATGCATGTGTGAGTGCGTATTTTTATGTATATACAGTATGTGTGTGTGTGTGTGTGTAATAATAATAATAATAATAATAATAATAATAATAAACGGTTTATTAAAGAATGGCAGCCTCATGAGCTGAAAATACACATTTTACAATTAGTGGATGAACATGAGATGTAGGCCTACAGATATGAAAATGGTAAGCTCAGTTTACAATGGGTGAGTATAATATACTTTACATGAAAACAAGAAATTAATACAATAATTATGCTAGTGTAAAATACAAATTATCATAAATTAACCATGAGAGTAAGTGATTTACAGTGCATATATAGTACACATTTATTTTACTCATATATATATATACAGAACATACATATATACGCATACGTACACACATACATACGCATATATATACATACATATATAAGAACATAAGAACATGCAGTAAGTGTGCACATGCTCGTATACATAAACGCTCACGTATGCATACAAACATACATAAATACAAAAAC
>JBAKBP010034706.1:0-20401 GCA_037953745.1 Lithodes maja | reverse complement strand
CAAAAGTCAGATATCTTTTCTCTTTAGTTTGTCCTATAAGGGCACATCAATTATTTATGGACCCACTGGCTTAGTCACGCATTTTCTCTCTTTCTTTAAGTCTGGTTCGGGCCCAATATGGGTCCTTTAAAAATATATATTGTATAGTATATACTGCTGGGTGTGTGCTGGAACAATTTCACCACCTCAGAGCTAGCCAATAGCTTTTCTGGAAATTCTCGCTCCCGTCTACTATCTGTTGTCCCTCTTGAATCGCTTGGCTGTAGGTATGCAAGCCAGTGACGTGACGACAGGCGGCCGGATACTGAAGGTGTATCCGCCTAGTAGGAGAGAGCGATGCTAGGCCCGAGGTGGTCTTTACTGGAACATTTGGTGAGGGCTGAGTGGCTTGAATAAGTGGATCCGGGTTACCTTTGGTGCCCAAGCGAGAGAGAGGAAGTGGGTTGCAAAAAACTCGCCCAGTGGGTTCCGAGAGGTGGATGACCGCTGCAGTCAATCAATCAAATGAATATAGAAAAGTGCAGCCTCCCCCACCCCCTTAATATAGTCACGCCTCTCGCTCCGGCGCTGTGATTGGCTGAGCCGGCCGCACGGCCACCCGCGCGTTTTGAATTCTCTCTCTCTCTTCGCCTCCACTCTTCTCTCTTCATAATATGTTCCTGGAAGCTGGTTGCAAATGTCTTTTAGTGGCTTATGGGAGTATAGGGCTGGCACTGATGTATTAGACCCAACCAGAGGAAATGGCCGGTGAAGAGAGCGAGAGCGAGTTTAAAGGTGTGGCGGTACATGTAGCCGTCCGCTCCGAAAACGGAGACTTCTGATTGGTTGGCCGGGAAGGCGTGGCATGTATATGTTGTGAGCCTGAAGTGTCAAACTCAGCTGATTTAGAGGGAAGGTAAAAGGGGGCGCGTTGATTGGTGGATGGCCTTTTTACTTTAATAATAATAATAATAATAATAATATTAATAATAATAATAATAATAATAATAATAATAATACATATAGTGATTAACAAAAAAATCATAAAGATTCTGCAAGATTGTAATATGAATATAACATAGTGATTATTATATGATATATAGTGTTACGACTGAGGTTCAAATATATCAGGGCTCTTATTCATTGGACTAGTAATGGCATAAATGCTACAACGGAAAGCGCTAGATCCAACCTCTGATGTATATTCCCAGTGAACAAAGAACACAAATACTCTCCAGAGTTCTATAATTATACAATAATAGGTTATTAAACTCTCAATAAATGTGCGTCTACTCTAGGCTTAATGTTATGTGAAAAACAGCCTATTACTACCTATAACCGAAGGTGCTTGGTTATGGTATGCAAAGTAAGGTGGTAAGAGAAGTTACAGCTTACGTTACTTTAATCAATAAATATCAGGCACTCCTGCATGAAAGAAAGTGCACTAAAGTCCTTCAACACCAACAAGGAATCTTCTTTAAATGTTAGATGCTATCAAGATGCTCGAATTGGAAATGGAACCCAAAAAGGCCGGCAGCGGAACAATGCTCGTGCAGGCTATGCACACAAAAGGCAGGATATATAATGCAGTCGGGGCCAAGAATATCCTAAACGCTACAACAATAATAATCGCCACGACAATGCAGTATTCCTATCAACAAAAAGAGCCTAAGTCGTTTGTGTCTCCATACATCAAACTAGGCTGCGAAATGCTTGTGTAATCATAAACGGGTATGCATAAAAAGAGTAATTGGGTTAATATACTTAATGTCTATGATGACTGATAAAGTCTAGCTAGAGTCAATGATACGAGATACTGGTGCGCATGGCATGCCGCATAGCCTAGTGCAAATCTCAAGTCTGTGCGTCAAATATTACGTTATAATGAAGGGTAGCTCTCTTGAGAAACCTTAATACCGAAGTATTAAGCGTTCTCCTGGCGTACCTCAAAGACAAACAACGAGCTTAGAACAGTGCAGAATGGTATAGGCAAAAAGCCCTCATTCGTGCATGCTCTACTCTCAATGGCACACAGACTAGAATTTACTCAATCAACTCCAGTTCTCAGGTATGTTGTGCAGCTTTTAACTACAGCCAGCACTCATAGGAAACAATACCTTATAATATCAGACTCCTAGTCTAGCATTATCTAATCCAGCAGAACACTAATAATTATAGGAAACGGTACTGAACAATATGAATGCCAACCAATGCTTCGTGATCAACTTATCTTAACAACTAACATACATGGGTTATATCAGACCTTAATGCACAATACAACTGGCCAGCATGAAGCTGATTTTGCAGAGTTAACCAGAGGGGGTATAATATTAATAAAAGGTGGTGAAAGATATGGAAAATGAGAGAGATAGGCAGAGGAAAACATTCTCAGGTGCAAAGCGGGGGACAGGTATCAAAGGATAAGAGGGATGCGTTCTAGAAACCAGATCTGAGGGAGAAATTGGCGAGAGGGCTGTATATATACTCTCACTAGCTCGAGGCGCGTGGGAAAAAAACGGTAACAAGTCCTCCAACCAATACTAAAGCAGCCAGCCAAACATGACGTCACAAAGCATGGTAAAAAACTCCCTCAACGAATCCCCACGAGGCCAGCAAGCTATGACGTCATCGAGTATAGCAAAACACTACGCGCCTCCTCTCACTCTGTTCTACTCTCTCTCTCTCTCCCTCTCAATTCCTATCATTACTACTTAATGATAAAACATATACTTTGCAATTAAATATATAAAGCCTTGACATGGGCGAAAACAAAGAGCCTTTCTGGACTGCCCATGACACGAGCTTTCATATGAAATAACGCACACAATAATACATCAACTGTAGCCACATCCACTGCCCTGGCGATCCTAGCGAGTCACCGTAGGACAAGCCATGCGGTTCTAACGGAGTGGTTAACGTCACACCCCCCCCAAGATTTTTCTCAGAGGCCCAAGGCTCACAAAAATCTGATTGTTAGAACCCATGCTATATCTCTACTTCCTATCACCCAGCGGCAGTAAAATATCTGGCACAGTTTTTCAACAAAACATTTTACAAAATTATAACCCTCCCCAACACAATAGGTTAAATCATATGTAGTTATGCTCCTCAAGAGCGAGCTTCTCTAGCCCAGCATTCTGAGAGGAGTGCAACTCAGAATTACTGCTATAACATAATGAAAAAATTCAACTATCAAAGAAAGAGTTTTTATTTGATTTTTATGTTTTTAATTTGTTTATTTCGGCTGCACTATAGGGGCAAGCCTAGTATTTTTCTTCTATACCAAACGGTCAACTCCTGCTTTACGACCCAATACGCTGGGCTACAACCGCGAGCCAACAAGCACCAAGCGCAAAATACTATTCAAACTAAAGCAGGAGGCTACCCGTGTGTCAATCTACCCAGGATCATCTACCCTCGAAAGACAATCTGCAATCACGTTGTCACAACCGGCAATATGGCGTATGTCCAGGTTATATACCAATAACCTTAGTGACCACCTGGTCAGCCTCATATTCCGATTGTGAAACTGGTGCAAGAACTTGAGAGGGTGATGATCTGTGTAAACTACAACGACCGGACCATAGGCTGGAACATAGACCTCGAAATGCCTCAGAGCAAGTACAACCACCAGCAGCTCCTCCTCGACAACAGAGCAGCTCTCCTGGGCCGAATTAAACTTCTCCGAGCAGAAACTAACAGGATGCTCCAGCCCATCATCGTCCTTTTTCACAAGGACAGCACCAGCCCCCACACCACTAGCATCCATTGCTAGTTGGAAAGGTAGGCTAAAGTCAGGGGCCCTGAGGATCGGGTGAGTGCACAACAGGTGTTTTACTTCTCTAAACACCTTCTCACACTCAGGCGCCCATTTGAACTTCTTATCCTTCCAGGTATCCTCCACCTGAGCTTGACTGTCCCGTTCTCCTTCTCCACCTTGACTGCTAAACGTCATCACAGGCACAGTGAGAGGCTCAGGGGGGTGCCTCCCATACTCCTTCACGAGATTAACATGACATAACTGATTGCGCTTCCGTCTGTCTGGAGTGGCTACCAAGTAATCCAGGTCTGATAGCTCCTCCCCCACCCTATAAGGACCAGCGTACTTCGCGGATAAGGGGTGACCTACAAGGGGCAGTAGAATCAACACCTCCTGACCCACGTGAAACTCCCTGAGTTCAACCTTGAGGTCGTACCTGTCCTTCCTGAGGGCCTGAGAGCTAGTCAAATTACGGCCAGCCAACTCCAGACTGCGCAACATCCGTTCTCGACTGTTGAGGACACCCTTGAGCATAGAACAAGGTTTTTCTGCGCCCTCCCATACTTCTTCAACCATATGGAGAGGCCCTCTGACACGGTGTCCAAAGACGAGCTCATTAGGGCTGAATCCCAAACTCTCCCCAGGTACCTCCCGCACAGCAAACAAAACACATGGCAGGCCAAGATCCCAATCCTTCCCAATCTCAAAGCAACAACAACGAAGCACAGATTTCAAGGCTGAGTGCCATCGCTCTAACACACCCTGGCTCTCCGGATGATACGCAGATGACACAACCCCAACAATCCCATACTGCGGCATTGCTTGAACAAAGAGGCTAGAAGTGAAGTTGGGTCCCTGGACTGACTGAATCCCCTGCGGGTAACCATACCGGGAAAAATACACTAGCAAGCTTCGGACCACCGTCTTCGCCGACCCATTTCTCATAGGGTACGCGTCAGGGTACCTTGTTGCTACATCTCCCGACTGTGCATCACTGTCCTCCTTCAACTCTTTCGTCTTTTTAAGCCCATCCTCTGCCTTTTCAGGAACAGTTACTGGGTCTTCTCCAGACTCGAAATGTGGTCCTATAATGAGTCCCCGAGAAGGTCCGTTGATACTAAACTCTCAACCGCATCAACTTCCAACCCCTTCTCGGTACCCTTCCTCCGCTGATCTAAAGATTGTTGACCAGAATGTGACTCCCTGGATGCAGGATCTCTGGTGACAACACACGCCATAGGCTGCACCGGACACTTCTCAACCCACTCCTGCTCCTCCCTACTCACGTTGGCCGGCTTCTCGGCAACGACCAAGGGTGGAGCCTCAGAAGTAGGTCCCGCAAAGTCGTTGCCGAGAAGGAGGTCGACGCCCCCAACAGGTAACTTCTCCACAATTCCTACATCCAGGTCCCGAGTCACACCATCAACTTCCATCTTCATTCTTACAAGCAGGTATGACCTTGTCGCATTAACTCCCTGAACCACAACTACTCGCGCCGTATTGACAGGTTTACCAGTGACATTTCTCAACAATGTTTGCGATGCCCCAGTGTCACACAAAATTCTCACCTCATGTCTTCTACCCCCCCACTCCACACAACCGAGTCCCCTGTGGTCACTAAAGGCATCACGGACAGGGAATAAGCCTTCCGGATCCTTCTGCACTGGCAGTGTATTTACCTCGGAAGAAATGCCTCTAACAAACTCCGATGTCCTCTTGAACACTCCAATGCTGTGAGCAAAAGACACGGCTGCCAGAGGAGGTCGACTAGGGCACTCATTTGCCTTATGACCCTCCTGGTGGCAACTAAAACACATAAATTTCGGTTTCGGCTTATACTGTGATGTAAAAGGCCCCTGACTTTTCACATACGGTGTGGTGTAAGGTTTGAATTCAGTTTTAGTTTCATGGCTCTTCTGTTTAAATGTGTCATTGCTACGGGGAGGGGGAGGATAACGGTCCTTAGCACTTACATCGTACTTCTGTGAGGACCCGCAACCCCGAATCAACGACAGCCGTCGATCAGCCATTTCTGCTGCTTCGACTAGAGTTCTTGGGTTTTTCTCCTTTAAGTTCAAAGTTAGATCACCGCCCGTGCTCTTAAAGAACTGCTCCAACATCATCAACTGCTTAACTCCATCAAACGTTGTTACCTTCTCAGATCGGAGCCAGTTCCCCATAGCATCGGACAAGTCCCGGGCGTGTTCCAGAAAGGTGCTATCTCTTCCCTTAGCTACACCCCGGAACTTCAAACGGTACGTTTCTGGTTTCAGTTCGTAAGCCCTCAGGACAGCCTCCTTGAGATCCTCATACACAATACATGACTCCAAAGGTAACGCCTCGTAGGCTTTAAGACCCTTGCCTATTAATCCCCTATTAAGGGGAGGTGTGGTGGAGTGGTCATGCCACTGGATTGGTAATCCAATGGACCCGGGTTCAAATCCCGATATGTCAATGGGAAGATATTATTGGGATTGAATTTGTGCTGTACCTAGTATCAGTGCATTACCACAAAGCCCACCGAAATGCCAAAAAAATACCCTCATTGTTCCCTGATTAAATAACACTGTATGAATATTCCCATATTCAAAATATGTTACAGGGGGACAATGCCTAGTGAGTTCACTGCTCAATAGGTGGCGTTCTGGGAGTGAGGGTCTGAGTCTGGAGGGTGAGACGGTGAAGCGCTTGAACGAAGCAACCAGCCGCTTCAGAGATGGAGCTGCTTCGAGCCATGATGGATGCTTCGCATGTCTCACTCCCCAGACTGAAACAAGACCTCACGGGATTCACCGTGTTCAGCAGTGAACTGTACAGGCTCTCAGCCTATGCCCGAGAGGGAGTAGTTGAAATATAGAAAAAAAAAAAAAAAAAAATCTAGAGGATACAAGTGCTGCCCATTTATTCTCTGGCCACTGGTGTTCCTGGCACTTCTTCTCAAAGCGTGCGAAATATTCTGTTACCCCACTCTCATCAAACACCGGAACCAGTTTCAATAACACCGAGATAGATTGATCAGGAGCAAGGCTACCAAGTCGCTGTCCTGTTGTCTCCCCTCGGGACTTCTCTACGTCCATGTCGGCACAGTACCTAGTCGACTCTAAATCAGCTTTGATTTTTGCTAGCTTGGCTCTCACTTCTATCTGGGCTAATTCTAATTTCTGCTGAAGCTCACCTGCCCTTCGTTGCTGTTGAATCTTAGCTAATTCGAGCCGAATCAATAATTCTGGAGATAACCCTTGAGGAGGTGAAGGTGCTACAATGTTTGAAATTACTGGTGGTCCCCCCAGGGGCAACCCACCCTGCCAGCCACCACCCAACTGTGGAAGCGTACTCGGGGTCGGCAAACTACTGGGATGGCTGGGAGTCGAGTGTAGGGGAAGCATGGCCGAAGGGCTCTGAGCACTCAACCCATCTCGCTCACCAGTCACCCTGCCCAGTACACACGTTATCAAATTATCCCTGGTCATGCTGCTAGTACCCGCATGACCGATAGCTGTGGCCAGGCATTGAAGACCGTACCGACCCATACTCTCCAACAGCTCGGCAGTAACAGGCCATTGCAAAAATATCCTAGCATCCTCCACACAGTTCACCTGATTAACCCTTGCATCATGCTGCTGTTCCTCAGTTTAGACATTACGTACTGTGTCTCCATTCTTCTCTGATCCGGTATAAGACATGATGCTCACAACAATTTCCCACCTCAATATTCAGAAAAGAAGTACCCCAAACTCTTATACCTCAATATACACACAAAAATTCTCGGAAATACTCAAGGGCTATACTATGTTGCAAAAAAAATATATTCTTGCTGATCCCCACAAAATATTCCCCAAAACAACAAATGTTCCCTGCTAATAAATGTAGGTTCACCAAATCCTAGGTAAGGTCGCCATTTGTTACGACTGAGGTTTAAATATATCAGGGCTCTTATTCATTGGACTAGTAATGGCATAAATGCTACAACGGAAAGCGCTAGATCCAACCTCTGATGTATATTCCCAGTGAACAAAGAACACAAATACTCTCCAGAGTTCTATAATTATGCAATAATAGGTTATTAAACTCTCAATAAATGTGCGTCTACTCTAGGCTTAATGTTATGTGAAAAACAGCCTATTACTACCTATAACCGAAGGTGCTTGGTTATGGTATGCAAAGTAAGGTGGTAAGAGAAGTTACAGCTTACGTTACTTTAATCAATAAATGTCAGGCACTCCTGCATGAAAGAAAGTGCACTAAAGTCCTTCAACACCAACAAGGAATCTTCTTTAAATGTTAGATGCTATCAAGATGCTCGAATCGGAAAATGGAACCCAAAAAGGCCGGCAGCAGAACAATGCTCGTGCAGGCTATGCACACAAAAGGCAGGATATATAATGCAGTCGGGGCCAAGAATATCCTAAACGCTACAACAATAATAATCGCCACGACAATGCAGTATTCCTATCAACAAAAAGAGCCTAAGTCGTTTGTGTCTCCATACATCAAACTAGGCTGCGAAATGCTTGTGTAATCATAAACGGGTATGCATAAAAAGAGTAATTAGGTTAATATACTTAATGTCTACTATGACTGATAAAGTCTAGCTAGAGTCAATGATACGAGATACTGGTGCGCATGGCATGCCGCATAGCCTAGTGCAAATCTCAAGTCTGTGTGTCAAATATTACGTTATAATGAAGGGTAGCTCTCTTGAGAAACCTTAACCCGAAGTATTAAGCGTTTTCCTGGCGTACCTCAAAGACAAACAACGAGCTTAGAACAGTGCAGAATGGTATAGGCAAAAAGCCCTCATTCGTGCATGCTCTACTCTCAATGGCACACAGACTAGAATTTAGTCAATCAACTCCAGTTCTCAGGTATGTCGTGCAGCTTTTAACTAAAGCCAGCACTCATAGGAAACAATACCTTATAATATCAGACTCCTAGTCTAGCATTATCTAATCCAGCAGAACACTAATAATTATAGGAAGCGGTACTGAACAATATGAATGCCAACCAATGCTTTGTGATCAACTTATCTTAACAACTAACATACATGGGTTATATCAGACCTTAACGCACAATACAACTGGCCTGCATTAAGCTGATTTTGCAGAGTTAACCAGAGGGGGTATAATATTAATAAAAGGTGGTGAAAGATATGGAAAATGAGAGAGATAGGCAGAGGAAAAGATTCTCAGGTGCAGAGCGGGGGACAGGTATCAAATGATAAGAGGGATGCGTTCTAGAAACCAGATCTGAGGGAGAAAGTGGCGAGAGGGCTGTATATATACTCGCACTAGCTCGAGGCGCGTGGGAAAAAAGCGGTAACAAGTCCTCCAACCAATACTAAAGAAGCCAGCCAAACATGACGTCACAAAGCATGGTAAAAAAAACTCCCTCAACGAATCCCCACGAGGCCAGCAAGCTATGACGTCATCGAGTATAGCAAAACACTATGCGCCTCCTCTCACTCTGTTCTACTCTCTCTCTCTCTCTCTCAATTCCTATCATTACTACTTAATGATAAAACATATACTTTGCAATTAAATATATAAAGCCTTGACATGGGCGAAAACAAAGAGCCTTTCTGGACTGCCCATGAAACGAGCTTTCATATGAAATAAAGCACACAATAATACATCAACTGTAGCCACATCCACTGCCCTGGCGATCCTAGCGAGTCACTGTAGGACAAGCCATGCGGTTCTAACGGAGTGGTTAACGTCACAATAGTTTCAGACTATAAGGAAGTTGGAGCTGTAGATATTGATATTTAGCAGAATTACCTGTTAAAATACGGTTGTTGCACATTTTTAAATACATAAAACCCAATTCAACATACTCTTTAGCCATTAGAAACCTACATAGTAATTACATTTCTATTTACCATCGATATCTACAGCTCCAACTTCCTTATAGCCTGAAACTAGCAAGTGGTCAATTGGAAAACATGACAAAAAAGTGAACATTTAAGGGGAGATGGTTCACTTTTTGGGCGATTTTTGCAGGTATTCGTTATTTTTATAGTTTCCTCCCTAGACCTCCATCAAATTAAAAAAAAAACATCCATTAGATCCCCCTTCTAGATTAATTTGTACATTTTTCGGTAGAAAATTCTTCCAACATTACAGTCTCACTATCGTTCGCCAGGGGAAAAAAATCGACACCTAAATAGCATGAAAGGTCTAAATATTGATGAAGAAATGGGGCGAAAGGTCTTAAAATCGACTAACTAATGGGGCAAACATCTTAACATCTGAAAACTAATGGGGCTAAACATGAGGGATGAAAGTGGTCCAGAAAACCGGCCCATTCCCCCTTAAATTAACCCTTCAGTACCGGCGACGTCCCTTATATTTTATTCTGGCTACTATTAATCAATTTTACTCAGATTAAGAAGGATCTCTAGTTATTATATGGCTTGGAAACTAAACAAATTATACAAATACATATATATGAGGAAATAAATATGCCCATCCCCACTTAACCCCTTCTGTACCGGCGACGTCTTTTTATCTTTATGTTCGATACTATTAGACGATATTATTAAGTTTAAAAAGGACCTACAACAATTAACAGGCTTCGAACTATCTCAATTAACCCTTGTAACTACCACAGGTCCTTCCAAAGCTATATAAAATCTTCTAAATGTAGCTAGAATTACATCCATAGAGAAATAACGCCATATTAACCCCTTCTGTACCGGCGCCGTCTTTTTCATTTGATTCTAGCCATATTTAGAAGTTTATATGCAGTTTAAGAAGGATCGTTGGGAGTAAAAAGGGTTAAGTGAGATAGTTCGAAGCCTGTTAATTGTTATAAGCCCTTGTTAAACTTACTAACATCGTCTAATAGTAGCCAACATAACGCTAACAAGACGTCGCCGGTACAATCGGGGGTATTAAGTGTTGTCATAGATTCCAGTAGTTTTCGCTCAACAAGTGTTATTGGTATCTTTGTAGTTACTGGGAAAAGTGCTTATCCCTCAGAATATTAGTCAGTGTCCGAAACTTTGTGAAATATCTGACAACACTTATTAACGTCGCCGGTACAGAAGGGGTTATATATTTCCTCATTTATATATTTGTATGTAATTTATTTAGTTTCCTCCCTAGACCTCTATCAAACCAAAGATAATAAATATTATTGACTATCCTTGATCAAACATTTAAGAAACCCCCCAGACCCTCCTTCAAGATAAATTTGTACATTTTTAATATATAAATGTCCGGTTCCTCTTAAATTACAGGCTCGCTCTCGCTCGCCAGGAAAAAATCGACACCTAAATGACACGAAAAGTCTTAATATTGACAACAAATTGGGGCGGAAGGTCTTAAAATCGCCAAACTAATGGTCCGAACGTCGTAAGATCTCAAAACTAATGAGGTTAAACATGAGGGAGGAAGGGAATCAGAAAAATGACCTATCTCCCCTTAAAATACATATAGATGGCAAGGCAGGTCAAGTGAACGTAGGTCAGGAGGTCAGCCTGGGGTTTGGGTAAGGGGAGACTGGCCGTTTGTGTGGTCTATTAATTCATTTATGCATATACATGTTTTAGTTTCCTCTAGACCTCCATCAAGCTTAGAAAAAAAAACCCTAGACCCCCCTTCAAAATAAATTTGTACATTTTTCGGTAGAAAAATGTTCCGGCTGAAGGCCGGTTCCTCTTAAAATTTCAGGCTCGCTTTCGCTTGCCAGGAAATAATCGACACCTAAATGGCACGAAAGGTCTTAATATTGACAACGAAATGGGGCAAAAGGTGGTAAAATCACCACACTAATGGGCCGAACGTCTTATAATCTCAAAACTAGTGGGGCTAAACATTAGGAAGAAGGGTTGCAGAAAAACGGTCTGCCTCCCCTTAAGAACATAAGAAAATGGGGGTCTTCAGAGCGCCGATTGGCCCACACCAGGCAGATCCCCCTCACACCCAACCCTTCTCGTCCATATATCTATCTAATTTTAACTTAAAGCTGTCTATCATTCTTAATCCCACTATAGCACTTGGTAGCCTATTCCACCTATCTACAACTCTGATACCAAGCCAATTAAAAGGGGAGGAGGTTGCTTTTTCTCCCCCGTGTTTATTCCCATTAACTTTGAGATTTTAAGACGTTCTTTCCATTAGTTTGGCGATCGATTTGAAGACCTTTCACTCAATTTCTTTGTCAATATAAAGAACTTTCGGCCATTTACGTGTCGACTTGTTTCCTTGCGAGCTATAGCTAGCCTGTAATTCAGGGATGAACCGTACATTTTTCTACCGATAAAATGTACACATTAATTTTGAAGAGGGGTCTAGGGGGCGTTTTTAAAAATCTTGATGGAGGTCTAGCGATGAAACTATGAAATAGACAAATACATAAAAAAATGGACCAACACATAACCACTACTCCCTTAAAAGATAAATGGACCAACACATAAGCACTACTCCCTTAAAAGATAAATGGACCAACACATAACCACTACTCCCTTAAAAGATAAATGGACCAACACATAACCACTACTCCCTTAAAATATAAAGGGACCAACACATAACCACTACTCCCTTAAAAGAAAAATGGACCAACACATAACCACTACTCCCTTAAAAGATAAATGGACCAACACATAACCACTACTCCCTTAAAAGATAAATGGACCAACACATAACCACTACTCCCTTAAAAGATAAATGGACCAACACATAACCACTACTCCCTTAAAAGATAAATGGACCAACATATAACCACTACTCCCTTAAAAGATAAATTGACCAACACATAACCACTACTCCTTTAAAAGATAAATGGACCAACACATAACCACTACCCTTAAAAGATAAATGGACCAACACATAACCACAACTCCCTTAAAAGATAAATGGACCAACATATAACCACTACTCCCTTAAAAGATAAATGGACCAACACATAACCACTACTCCCTTAAAAGATAAATGGACCAACACATAACCACTACTCCCTTAAAAGATAAATGGACCAACACATAACCACTACTCCCTTAAAAGATAAATGGACCAACACATAACCACTACTCCCTTGCAAGATAAATGGACCAACACATAACCACTACTCCCTTAAAAGATAAATGGACCAACACATAATCACTACTCCCTTAAAAGATAAATGGACCAACACATAAACACTACTCCCTTAAAAGATAAATGGACCAACACATAACCGCTACTCCCTTAAAAGATAAATGGACCAACACATAACCACTACTCCCTTAACAGATAAATGGACCAACACATAACCACTACTCCCTTGAAAGATAAATGGACCAATACATAACCACTACTCCCTTAAAAGATAAATGGACCAACACATAACCACTACTCCCTTAAAAGATAAATGGACCAACACATAACCACTACTCCCTTAAAATATAAATGGACCAACACATAACCACTACTCCCTTAAAAGATAAATGGACCAACACAAAACCACTACTCCCTTAAAAGATAAATGGACCAACACATAACCACTACTCCCTTAAAAGAAAAATGGACCAACACATAACCACTCCTCCCTTAAAAGATAAATGGACCAACACATAACTACTACTCCCTTAAAAGATAAATGGACCAACACATAACCACTACTCCCTTAAAAGATAAAGGGACCAACACATAACCACTACTCCCTTAAAAGATAAATGGACCAACACATAACCACTACTCCCTTAAAAGATAAATGGACCAACACATAACCACTACTCCCTTAAAAGATATATGGACCAACACATAACCACTACTCCCTTAAAAGATAAACGGACCAACACATAACCACTACTCCCATAAAAGATAAATGGACCAACACATAACCACTACTCCGTTAAAAGATAAATGGACCAACACATAACCACTACTCCCTTAAAAGATAAATGGACCAACACATAATCACTACTCCCTTAAAAGATAAATGGACCAACACATAACCACTACTCCCTTAAAAGATAAATGGACCAACACATAACAACTACTCCCTTAAAAGATAAATGGACCAACACATAACCACTACTCCCTTAAAAGATAAATGGACCAACACATAACCACTACTCCCTTAAAAGATAAATGGACCAACACATAACCACTACTCCCTTGAAAGATAAATGGACCAACACAAAACCACTACTCCCTTAAAAGATAAATGGACCAACACATAACCACTACTCCTTTAAAATATAAATGGACCAACACAAAACCACTACTCCCTTAAAATATAAATGGACCAACACATAACCAGTACTCGCTTAAAAGATAAATGGACCAACACATAACCACTACTCCCTTAAAAGATAAATGGACCAACACATAACCACTACTCCCTTAAAAGATAAAGGGACCAACACATAACCACTACTCCCTTAAAAGATAAATGGACCAACACATAACCACTACTCCCTTAAAAGATAAATGGACCAACACATAACCACTACTCCCTTAAAAGATAAATGGACCAACACATAACCACTACTCCCTTAAAAGATAAATGGACCAACACATAACCACTACTCCCTTAAAAGATAAATGGACCAACACATAACCACTACTCCCTTAAAAGATAAATGGACCAACACATAACCACTACGCCCTTAAAAGATAAATGGACCAACACATAACCACTACTCCCTTAAAAGATAAATGGACCAACACATAACCACTACTCCCTTAAAAGATAAATGGACCAACACATAACCACTACTCCCTTAAAAGATAAATGGACCAACACATAACCACTACTCCCTTGAAAGATAAATGGACCAACACATAACCACTACTCCCTTAAAAGATAAATGGACCAACACATAACCACTACTCCCTTAAAAGATAAATGGACCAACACATAACCACTACTCCCTTAAAAGATAAATGGACCAACACATAACCACTACTCCCTTAAAAGATAAATGGACCAACACATAACCACTACTCCCTTAAAAGATAAATGGACCAACACATAACCACTACTCCCTTAAAAGATAAATGGACCAACACATAACCACTACTCCCTTAAAAGATAAATGGACCAACACATAACCACTACTCCCTTAAAAGATAAATGGACCAACACATAACCACTACTCCCTTAAAAGATAAATGGACCAACACATAACCACTACTCCCTTAAAAGATAAATGGACCAAAACATAACCACTACTCCCTTAAAAGATAAATGGACCAACACATAACCACTACTCCCTTAAAAGATAAATGGACCAACACATAACCACTACTCCCTTAAAAGATAAATGGACCAACACATAACCACTACTCCCTTAAAAGATAAATGGACCAACACATAACCACTACTCCCTTAAAAGATAAATGGACCAACACATAATCACTAGGTCTACTCCCTTAAAAGATAAATGGACCAACACATAACCACTACTCCTTTAAAAGATAAATGGACCAACACATAACCACTACTCCCTTAAAAGATAAATGGACCAACACATAACCACTACTCCCTTAAAAGATAAAGTGACCAACACATAACCACTACTCCCTTAAAAGATAAATGGACCAACACATAACCACTACTCCCTTAAACGATAAATGGACCAACACATAACCACTACTCCCTTAAAAGATAAATGGACCAACACATAACCACTACTCCCTTAAAAGATAAATGGACCAACACATAACCACTACTCCCTTAAAAGATAAATGGACCAACACATAACCACTACTCCCTTAAAAGATAAATGGACCAACACATAACCACTACTCCCTTAAAAGATAAATGGACCAACACATAACCACTACTCCCTTAAAAGATAAATGGACCAACACATAACCACTACTCCCTTGAAAGATAAATGGACCAACACATAACCACTACTCCCTTAAAATATAAATGGACCAACACATAACCACTACTCCCTTAAAAGATAAATGGACCAACACATAACCACTACTCCCTTAAAAGATAAATGGACCAACACATATCCACTACTCCCTTGCAAGATAAAAGGACCAACACATAACCACTACTCCCTTAAAAGATAAATGGACCAAAACATAACCACTACTCCCTTAAAAGATAAATGGACCAACACATAACCACTACTCCCTTAAAAGATAAATGGACCAACACATAACCACTACTCCCTTAAAAGATAAATGGACCAACACATAACCACTACTCCCTTAAAAGATAAATGGACCAACACATAACCACTACTCCCTTAAAAGATAAATGGACCAACACATAACCACTACTCCCTTAAAAGATAAATGGACCAACACATACCCACTACCCCCTTAAAAGATAAATGGACCAACACATAACCACTACTCCCTTAAAAGATAAATGGACCAACACATAACCACTACTCCCTTAAAAGATAAATGGACCAACACATAACCACTACTCCCTTAAAAGATAAATGGACCAACACATAACCACTACTCCCTTAAATGATAAATGGACCAACACATAACAACTACTCCCTTAAAAAATAAATGGACCAACACATAACCACTACTCCCTTAAAAGATAAATGGACCAACACATAACCACTACTCCCTTAAAAGATAAATGGACCAACACATAACCACTACTCCCTTAAAAGATAAATGGACCAACACATAACCACTACTCCCTTAAAAGATAAAGGGACCAACACATAACCACTACTCCCTTAAAAGATAAATGGACCAACACATAACCACTACTCCCTTAAAAGATAAATGGACCAACACATAACTACTACTCCCTTAAAAGATAAATGGACCAACACATAACCACTACTCCCTTAAAAGATAAATGGACCAACACATAACCTCTACTCCCTTAAAAGATAAATGGACCAACACATAACCACTACTCCCTTAAAAGATAAATGGACCAACACATAACCACTACTCCCTTAAAAGATTAATGGACCAACACATAACCACTACTCCCTTAAAAGAACATCGACACTTAAATGGCACGAAGGTCTTAATAGTGGCAAAGAAATGGTGTGAAAGGTCGTAACATTGCCAAACTCATTCGAACGTCTTCAAATTTCATAAGTAATGGGGCTAAACATGAGGGAAAAGGGGGCTTCAGGATTTTTTTTTACTTCCCCTTAACAAACCAACGTTAAAGAGTCTACAATGTAACAATAGTGTGGGGAAAGGATGTGTGAACGAAATGACTGACCAACCAATTTATTTTGTTTAGTTTCCTCCCTAGACCTCCACCAAGATTAAAACAAAACCAAAAAACCCAAACACTCCTTCAAGATAAATTTGTACATTTTTCGATAGAAAAATTCCAGGAAAAAATCGACACCTAAATGACACGAAAATATAACGAAAAGTAAACGAAAAAACTGATAAACCAAAGTGAAAACAAAGCAACTGTTCGGTGGGGAAAGGATGTGTGAACGAATTGACTGACCAACCAAAGGGCAACTGTGGTGTGGAGAAAGGATGTGTGAACGAAATGACTGACCAACAGAACTGTAAACAAAGCAAGTGTAATGAGTGAAATGATGTGTGAACGAAATGACCGATAAACCAACGTGTAGACCAAGCAAGTTTAGTGGGGGAAAAGAGGTGTGAACGAAATGACTGACCAACCAGTGTGTAAATAATGCAAGCGTAATGAGTGAATGGATGTGCGAACGAAATGACCGACCAACCAAAATATAGACAAAGGAACTGTAGTGTTGAGAAAATAGGTGTGAACGAAATGACTGACCAACCAAAGGGTAACTGTGGTGTGGGGAAAAGACGTGTGTACGGAATGACTGACCAACCAAAATATAGACAAAGGAACTGTAGTGTGGGGGAAAAGATGTGTGAACGAAATGACTGACCCACCAAAGTAAGTTTTTGAGATGACCAACCTGCTTTTTCTCTCTGGGTTTATCCATTCGGCCCCATTCAGCCTACTGTTTTAAGACGTTTCCCCCATTCAGGTATCAATTGTTTCCTGGCGAGCGATAGCGTGCCATCATTATATGGAGAAATCCGGCTTCGCCGGAGAAATTTTTCTACCGAAAAATGTACAAATTAAGTTAGCTGTCTAAAACATAATCCAAAATATGCTGGCTCACTATCGCTCGCCAGGTGTAAATCGACACCTGAATGAGGATATACAGTACGCCTTAAAACAGTAGGCTGAACGGTTCAAATGGCTACTGCCCAGAAAGAATAAAACGGAGAGAACAAAAGCAGGTCACCCCCCTTAATGGGATGTAATACGTTTGTCTCCGTCACTCTCTTATCAAATAATTGTCTCATTAAATCTCCCTCTCTCTCTCTCTCTCCCGCCACGGACATTTGTCCCAGGGCAGTCTTCCCTTTCCATGTTTCCCTTATCCACTCTAAACCACTGTTTGGACACTTGACCATTAGTGTTTTGGAGGGCAAGTAGCCTTGAAGGGTCGCTGGATCTGTTGTTGCTTGATTTTCTTTGTACCTTTGTACTCCTTTGTACTCTCTCTCTCTCTCTCTCTCTCTCTCTCTCTCTCTCTCGTAATTGCCCAATGGTGATCTTGGAAGTATATGATACCTTTCCCCCTCTCTCTCCATATATATATACAATATGTATATACTGTGTATAATATATTCACTGTATATATTGTTACGGCTGGATCGGCAATACATATTCGGGATTCTTGATCGTAGGACAGAAATGGCTTATGTGACAACGACACGCTCGATTCCAGTCCCAAATACTATATGCTCCAGACAACAAAAGCACCAACGCCCTACAGAGTTATCGTCTATGGTAACGAGGTACCTTAACTCGGCGAAAGTGTACAACAGGGGTAGGCTATGAGGCTAAACTCCCTCAGACATTTATAGGTTACGTTATTACTAAAGAAATGCAATACTCAAGAAACTACGTTAATATTAAGCCTCTAATAATGTAGAATAGAAGCAGGCTAAAGGTATGACAGTGAAATGCTAAATGACAAATGTACACGCCTACTTGAAAGCGCGTGCACTAGAATAACTGTCCCCTACTAACATGCACTAGCATGTAGCATACAAGATGTTCATGATCCAGTAGATACCTAATAATACACATGGAAGGAACATAAATAGTAGTCACTTATTATAAGAATGAATCTATACTTGGAATAACTAAAAGGTTGCAGGCAACAGTACTGCGCCGGTAGCCTACTACCGCATAGGCTACTTCGCTTCTCTCACTCTGTCTCCCCTCTGAGTCTGTATGAGCCCTACGCAACAGAACTCCGGACACAGCAGCAAAACGACAGTGCAGTTAATTGATACATGAAAGTATTAATAGTGTTGTCTTGTGTGTGAGTAATGTGTATTGTAAAGTGTTACATACATAAACTTAAAGAGAGCTGCAATGCATAGTAAAATAAAGATATAACCCACTCATCATCCCCATGTGTTCTAGCTAGCAGGCCAAGTCACAGGAACAACGAGTCCCAGCACCGAAAGCGAGAACCCAGGAAAAGACTGCAGAGAACACAAGGACAGATAAATTACGTTACTCTACTATACCGGCACTACGAGCGAGCTGTAGTCTCTGGTACTACACTCGCTCCTGGCTCGGTAGGCAAATCAAGGCTAAGTCCTCACCCCTCTACAGACAACTCCTGGGCATGGTCGGGCTCTTACACATGGCACTAGTCTAGTCACAAATTGGATGATGAGCTGGGCATATAACTCGTGAACATGTAGAACGTTCACCAACTATCCTCATCAAGAAGATCGCTGTTCACATTAACCCCTTAAATCTAATACATGTAAATATATGCTTGTCCTAAGAGTAATACGAGAGGTGAGTGCTGAAACTCCTTTAGGACCTCAAGGGAAGGGTATGCATTTAAATAGAGAGAAGAATGAAATGAGAGTAATGTCGTCAGAGAGAAAGAGTGCAACCGTGAGAAATTGGGAGAGAGGGCAAGGGATGTTAGAGTCTCAAAGGTTCTAGGCAACCTGGTCATAGAGCACACAGCGAGCCTCCAGGCAATGTGCTGTACGACAACATGGGCAGCCCAGGCAGCATAGGCAGGCGGCAATGTACTACCAACCCTGTCGCACCTAGCTATAAGCACAGGGCTGCCAACCGGTCCATACGTCTGGCAACCACCCCCCCGGCAGCGTGGCGCACCGCTACCCTCTCGCTCTGAAGTCTAACTCACTCTCTCTCTCTCTGAATCCCTATCATCTCATCTATCAACTTCTCTATTGATACTACATATTAAATGGAAGGTCTCGACATGGCTTAAAACAAAACCCACCACTGGTTAGCAAATGACGAGACCTTTGCAGAGATACAAAGAACATAGTTATACGTTGTCACACTCAATATAAGCAGCCAGCATGGTACACGGTCCGTGACGGTACAGTGGAGTACCAAGGAGTACAATCAGGTTACGTTGCTACGCACTGGGTGCGTCACAGCCCCCCCAAGATTTTAGATAATCGACCTTAGAAGCATTATCAAAATCTGACAGGCAACCAACCGACCTGCTACCCTTAGCTGCCACTAATTGCAAAAGGTGCACAACAACTGAAGTGTGAATTATACATAAAACACAATATCGCATGCATCATGCTACAACAATAAAGACTTACAAAACTAAAACAAATTTTCTCGTTTATTTTATTGTTTTATAATCTTTTTGGACGGCGTTATGATAGCCTAATTTTACTCCTGCTCAACCCACAC